>ML260531.1:19524-63465 GCA_005239495.1 Nicotiana undulata | reverse complement strand
GGAAGAGGATGATGGAAACGACTCAGACATATTTAGTAAACCTGTTCCTCCCTCCGAAAGGATAACCTGGCTCTGATACCACAGTATAAGGAACAGTGCAAGAGACTCCAAGAAGGCAAACTATATCATAGATACAAAAGTTTTCCTACCAAAGAGGCTGGCTTCAACAACCCATAAGGGACGGCTTGCCGAGGCGAAGGGTTGGGCAACATTTGTGTGTGCAGGATTGACCCCACGTTGCACGATAGTTGCATGCCTCTTTCATGGGCTCTTATTGTCGGGGCAATTATAACAGGGTTCCCGATCAACGTCGAGAATATCATGGCGAGGGTGATCACCAGGACAGTCCAGAAGAATGAGCACTCATATCCCTCCTCGAACTTCCTCACTATGTACTTTCAGGACATGGGAGTTGAGGGAAGGGACTTTGATCAAAAGGTGAAGCCTAAATTGTCATTCTCCTGGTATATTTGAAGGGCCCAGACACCAAAGCAAAGAGCAAAGCTGAGCCTTCTACTGCTGCTGAGAGGTCCTTTGTTACTTCCATCCCGGAGCCTTCCTCTGGTCCTTCTGTCGCCATTCCTACATCAGTGACCACCTTTTCCACATACCCTAAGAATGCTCTGAGGGTGTCTCATATATTGGCAGGTATCAACAACTGGCTGCAGGTAGCTTCTTCGAAGCTAACTGACCTTTCCACTGTCGTTGCAGCCCAGTAAGCTCCAACGCAGATTCAGTTGCCTCCAACATTGGAGGAGACCTTGAAGAGATTAGTTGATAACCAGAAGAAGATATTGGAGACCCTGGACACACATGAGAAGGAGATTCACAGCGGCCGGCGACATCCCCCTTGATCTACTGCTAGGAGAGCCTGCCCCGGCAACTCAGGCAGCACAGGTTCCAGAGTAGGAGGTTACCTCAGCACCAGTGCGAAGAGGAGTCATTCCCCGGGCTGATGACATGGAGATCCAGCTAGAGGATCCAGCGGGAGAGGCCTCTTCCCAGCCGCAGGACCTTGCTCAAGTGATTGCCACTGATCCGTCCACTGCAGCTGACCCGACCCCGATACAGACTGAAGCATCCTAGGGAGTTCTCTCTTACTCTCTACCCCTTCCCCCTATTCTATATTTTTGCATTTAGCATTTAGGGCAATGCTAATATTTATTGGGGGGGGGGGGGGGGGGCTCTATTGGTGATTCAGATATACAGATATATTTTGGTTTGTAATAACTCCTAATACTGCTTTTCGTTTCTTTATTTGGATTTATAGTACTTAATTTCCGTACTTTTGGTTTGTTTTATCTTTGGTATGTATATATAAAGTTTCTTTTTTCATGTATATATTCATTCCCCTTTGATGTATATTCGTCTTAATACCCTATTGTACATATTCATTTTTACTTTATGTATTTCTACTTTATAACTTCTTTTATTATTTTCCTTTATAGTTTAGCTTCTTATTTCTTTTAGTAGCTTCTTTTTGAAGTTATAGCTTCTTCTTTACCTTTTTGTTATCAATAAGCCCTTGGTTTTCTTAAGGTCATGGTTCTTTCTAAAGGTGGAAATTGTGTGAACCGGGTGTCCCTTCCCTATGACGGACGATGTGACGACCTTCATAAGGGATTGAGTCCGTTTTTTTTATTTTGTTTTTGTTTTCCCTTTATTTTGGTAGTAATGAATAAATGTGACCCGAGTAAGCTTCACTTGGCACCAACATATTTACCTTTGACCTCATGGTTAGAGAAAAGTTATAGACGAGTCTAGTTCTAGTAGTGACCCTTAGATGCTTGAGTTGTCTAAAACTGTCGTCAAGTGGTGTTTGTAGCCATATGTGCGTTTTCAATCTAAACCGAGGTTGTTGTGGTCCCCCGACTCTATTCTCCTTAATGATCATGTGGCTTGAGAGGTGAGGTTTGAATTGCATATCCCAAGTGTCGTGCCAGAAAGTCTAGAACTTTCCCCAAGTGTTTTTCTAGGCGAAATTTTAAGTAAAGCTCGACTTGAGAAGTGATTATAGGCTCTCCTTGATTCCCTTTTGAAATTAAAGACTTCCGTAGCCTACCATGATAGTATCCTTAGTCAACCCCTTTTGAGACTAAGCCTGTTTGTTCAAAAACCACATTACAAACCTTCATCCGTTCTATAATGACTCTCTTTTGGCACCCATTCTTTCCTGAGAACTCATAATGAACAATAGTCAAAATCATAAGTTTGGGGGAGAGACAAGGAAATTCAAATTGATGAAAGGAATTGTTGAAAAATGAAAGGCTAATAAAAGGTTGAAAAGCCGAAAAGAAACAAGTCATAAAGAAAACTAAAGGTTGAAAGGACTCAATGAAACAATGTTGAAAAGGCTTGGAATGATGAAAGAAGGAGAAAAATGAGCCTCAAATAAAAGGAAGAGCGACAATGAGTCTCTCTAAGTTCCCCAAGGAAGAGAAAATGACTCAAAGATTCAAGAAAAAACATGAGCCGAAGTGCGAAAATGGAGTGCTTAAGGTAAGATGTTCTATCATAGTTCATCATGCCCGAATTTGATCCAAAAAGCCTTCATTACACCCGTTAAAGACCTATAGGATTTTAAGTTGAGTGAGCTTATATTAGTGGTGATTTACATGAGGGGCAAGCCTATCTTACTTAGACACGGACTTGTGGCATTCTTTTGAGAGTGAAGAGCGCACTTCTTGATAATCCTGGTTTTGAGCACACATTCTATATGGTGAGATGAGGTCATTGAGAGTATAGGAGAAAGAGTCTTGGATCCACAGTGACTTACGTGAGAGAGCGAATCTCTTTGATGAATTGGATCAACTCTTGAGGCTTTGGTGTCACATTAGACCTAGTGAACTAAGAAAGTCATTGCATAATGTTGTCAATAATGCGATTGTGTTGAGGGTAATTGTTAGCCCCAATTAAAGCTTGATGAAGTCACATTTGAACAACTGAAATACTTCTTCTTTTTCTTGTAGAGGTGAGAGCTACCTTGTTTGCTTGAGGACAAGCAAAATCTTAAGTTTGGGGGAGTTGATAACTAGGGATTTTTACATGCAATTTACTCTCTTTTGCTTAGGTTTTGGGGGGAAATGCACTAAGGTACTCCCGAAAACTAATGCAAGGTGCTTAAATTGCAGGTTTTGAGTCAAATTGAGGAGAAGGGATAAAAATAACTTAAACATGAGCAAAACTTGCACAACCCAGGGACCCAGCAAAAGCGCTGACATCACAATTATTACGCTCCAACGGAAGACATTCCGCTTGAGCGGAATTCTGAGGGTGGCCACAGATTGAAGTTCAGAGAGATGTGTTTTGGGCCTTTTGAAACCGCTGATAGTGCTAAAATTCTGCTGCCGTGGTTTCCTGTTCGCTGGAGCGTTCAATAATCCACTGGGAGAGGAATACCAACTTCATAGAGTTATCAAAAGAGGTCCTTCACAAGAGCACGATCATCGATGAAATTCCGCTGCCGCGCTTTCCAAATTCCGCTGAGGCGCTCAAGATTCCGCTGGGAGCGGAAATATGGTTCAGAGAAGTACCAGTTCAAGAACCGCGGTCCGTGCTTATTATTGCGCGGCCGCGGAAGCTATTCCGCTGGGGCGCTCAAAATTCCGCTGATAGCAGAACCTCCGTAGGGGCATTTTTGTCCAGTATTTTTAGGTGCGTATAGATACTTCTTTTTCTCATTTTTAGGGCATAAGATATTTTAGGGAGCTTGTGGATAGCATCTTTTTACCATTTTGAGTAACTTTAGCATATATTCTACTCTTAATCTTAGATTTTATCTTTATAATCAATATTTATGGCTTTAATTTCTTCTTCTATTTTGATTTTCTTCTATGAATATGAGTAGCTAGACCCATAAGCTAGGGTTGTGACCCAACCCTAGTGTGGGTATCTAATGGGTCTTCTATTTTAGGTGCTAGTTATTGTTGGGTCTGTGATATTTAGTGTATTTCATGCTTAATTTATTGAATTAGTGGCCGCAAACACTGATTCATGCCTTTTTTACTAGGGTTGTTCTGGAGACAGATGACTCAAGTCTAGGTAAAGTAGGCTAACAAGGAATTGAGGTGAATTCAAGAGATTGATAGCCCCAATTAAAGGGTAGAAACTAGAGATAGAAATACCCTACTTGAGTCATTTCACTTGCTTTGTTGAAACACCCAATTAGGCTTGAGGAAGACAATCCGGGCAAAGTCACCCAAACTACCGAGAGGTATAGGGTGAATAATTTAGTGTGAGGTTATATCACGAGTCCATGACCAACACGTTTATACTAGATTTTAGATCCCGTTAGATACTCGCCTAGGGGTAAGTTGCATCCCTAGTGCCCTTAAACACTTGATAAAATCTTACAAAAATATTGTAGCTAGTTTGATAGTAGTAATCTTTAGTATTAAACCTAGTAAGAATCAAAACAACCCATGCTTAGAAGAGTAATTAAGAACAATACACACTTCTAAATCGGATAGAAACTCGACTCCAACTATCTAACTCCCTGTGGATTTAGACCCCGATCCTATCGGGTAAAAGCTACATCGACCTTGGCTTGCCATTATATAGTGGTATAGGAGGGCTTCGATCAAAGATGCGCCATGTCTGCCTAAACACATCTCCTCAATACTTTTTCATATGACCTTTACCTCTCTTTAGATCCACCATTTCCAATTATCTCACCTCCTCACTGAGGATCTGAACATCTCTTGTTCACATGTCCAAAACCATGTCATCCTCATTTCCCGCGTCTTGTCCATGATGGATGACATACCATGCCTTGTCCTGAATATCTTCATTCTTGACTATGTCTCTCCTGGTATGCCCATATATCCATCTCTATTACTTTTATCTTTTGGACATGAGAATTCTTGACTGGCCAACACTCCAATCCGTACAACATAAGCAATCTAACCACCTCTTTGTAAAACATATATTTAAGTCTTGGTGGCATGTTCTTATCATACAAGATACCACATGCTAGCCTTCATTTCATCTACCTCACTCTAATACGGTGTGTGACATTATCTTCGATCTCTCTGTTGCCTTGGATTACTGATCTAAGGTACTTAAAACTACCTCTCTTAGGGATGACTTGTGAATCCATCCTCACTTCCACGTTAGACTCCTGAGTAACGTTACTGAACTCGCACTTTAAGTATTATGTCTTAGTCCTTCTCAACTTGAAACCTTTAGACTCCAGGGTCTACCTCCAAACCTCTAGCCTAGTGTTAATTGTGCATTACGCCTCGCCAACCGATACTATGTCATAAACAAATAACATGTACCATGGTTCCTCCCCTTGAATGTGGCGTGTACATACATCCATCGCCAAGGTAATTAAAAATAGGCTAAGAGTATATCTCTGGTGTAACTCCATCATGACTGGAAAGTGTCCGGAGTCTCCTCCTACCGTCCTATTCGAATTGTGGATCCATCATACATGTCCTTAATCTCCCTAATGTATGATACAAGTACACCTTTAGCCTCCAAATAGTTTCATAAAACCTTCATTGGGACTTTTTCATATGTTTTTTCTAGATTAATGAACACCATATGAAAATATTTCTTTCTCTACCTATACTGCTCTATCAATATCCTCTCAAGATGGATGGCTTTCGTGGTTGATCACCCCGGTATGAATTCGAGCTGGTTCTCGAAAAAGATATGCTTCTCCTTATCCGCAACTTTACCTCCCTCTCTCAAACCTTCATAGTGTAACTTAACAGCTTGATGCCCCTTATGGTTGTTACAATTATGAATATCATCCTTGTTCTTTTACAACGGAATCATCATACGCTACCTGCATTATTCGGGAAATGTCATCGTACTAAAAATAACAGTATACAACCTAGTTAGCCACTCCAAATTTGCCTTGCCTGCGGTTTTCTAAAATTTCATGAGAATCTCGTCTTGCCCAATCACTCTTATCTTGATCATCCTACGCATAACCCCACAACCTCCTTAACCTTAATACACCTTACAATACCCAAATCTCACTGATTCTCGAAGTGCTCCAAATCACCTAACACAATAGTCATTTTCCCCTCTTCATTCAAGAGTTTGTGGAAGTATGTCTGTCATCTTCTTCTAATATGTGCCTCTTATATTAATAGTTTACTTTCCTCATTTTTTATGCATTTCATTTAGAGGTGGGCATAAAGTCCGAAAAACCGAATTCCGAACCGAACCGAATTAATTCGGTATTTCGGTTTCGGGTTTTTCAGTATTTCGGTCTAATTCGGTACTAGATTTTTGGTATTTCGGTATTTCGGTTCGGTTCTCGGTATTATAATTTTAAAATTTCGGTATACCGAAATACCAAAATTTTATGGACATTTTTTTTGGACCCTACCTATATCTACCCACCCAGTGCCCAGCCGGCCAGCCCCAAACGTCGCCCCCCAAGCCCAGTACTCTTAGAGTCTTAGTCTTAGGTTAGCCCAAGCAATTAGCAATTTAGGTTAGTCACTTAGTCTCTCTCGACTCTCATCTTCAGACTTCAGTTCTTCACCGGTTCACTTCACCCACGCACGCCGCCAAGAGCAATTTGGGCGCCATTTCATTTCCGTCTGATACTGATAGAGCAATAACATAAAAGACCAAGCTTCGTCTGAATATGATAGAGTCACCATTTCATTTCCGTCTCCGATCTGGTTATTCCGAGTTCCGACTCCTCTCTCCTCACTCAATCATTGGATTATTTTGAAGCTCAACGCTCTGGCCAGGTTCATATGAGTTTTCTATGATCCTTATTTTGCGATTGTTTGAGGTTTCTTTTTATATTTTGTAAATCCGGTCTCTATTTTTAAGTTTTGAACTTTAATTTCTGCGTGGTCACTCTAAGACCCGACTTCTTATATCAACGAGTTCACATACGCATAATTTTTTTTATTTCATTTTTAAATTGCATGTTAAAAGAAATTTTGTCGTATCAAATGCAGCAGCAGCAGGAGGAGTTCATGCACCAAACTATTTTGCTGCTTGTGTTGTGATGTTTTGCCTTAGTTCTAGGAGCCTGATTGTGTCATTGATGACTTAACACTTTAGTCAGTGCCCTGTTCTTATTATATTAACAGAATGATTCCTATATGCTTATCAAGATAATGGGAAACTATAGAGGTCATGCAATAAACTATGTCAATGTGTTAGTGAATCTGAATGTGATTAATCTCTGGAATGAGTACCATTTCTTGATTACTTGAGCGTTGTTAGATGAAATCTTTGTTGTCATGACTATACTTAGTTTTTATTTACACTTGAGTTTACACTTTTGGTATAAATTACTGTTATAACCATAGGGCATTTCATGACAGTAGCTTGAAGAAGTTTATCCCTACATCTCTATGTACACTTGTAGTATTCCTAATCTATTGTGGTGAAGGAAATGATTAGAGTAAGTAATCATGTAAAGAACTGGCCCTAATGATCTGTCCTTTTTCAAATAATTTTATTTGTTAAGCCAAGCCCATGTGTTATTGTGATATGTATACTGACTCATGTACTAGATCTGTTGGTGCCTTAGGATCACACAATCTTATTCTATATCTATTTGTATAGATGGCAGATGAAAGTTTAAACAGTGTTGCCGGTTCAAGTGAAAGCTTACCTATTACTCAAGATAGCAAACCAGCACCATTGATACTCAAGATTCTAAGAAAAGAAAAGCCATGCAACCTAGATCCGAGTATTGGAATCATTTTGATAAAGTAGAGGTAAATGGGGTTGGTAAAGCAGTGTGTAGATATTGTAAGCAAGCTTTGGCTGCTTACTCATCTAAGAATGGAACAAGTGGATTGAAATCTCATTTGAATAGATGCAAACAATACCCACCTAACATTAAATAAAGATAAAAGTCAAACAAGGATAAATTTTAAATCTTGCCAAGGTGATGAAGGATCACTTTGGAAATTTGATCAAGAAGTGGTTAGGAGGGCCTTAATTGAGATGATAGTTATTGATGAACTACCATTTAGCTTTGTAGAAAATGAAGGCTTTATGAAGTTTATGAGAAAAACTCAACCACAATTTCGTCTTCCTTCCCGTAGAACAATAACAAAGGATTGTTATGAAGTTTACGGTGAATTGAAGCAAAATATGAGAATTTCTTTTAGAGAAGCACAACCAAAAAATTTCCTCACAACAGACACATGGACTTCATTACAAAGAATAAATTATATGTGTTTGACAGCCCACTTCATTGATAGGGATTGGAATTTGCATAAAAGAATACTAAATTTTTGTCCTATCACTAGTCATAAGGGTGAAGAGATGGCTAATGCTATTTCAAATTGTTTGCTTGAATGGAAATTAGACAAGGTATTCACTATTACTGTGGACAATGCTTCTTCAAATGATGTCACAGAAAAAGAATTGTCTAAAACGTTAGATATGTGGAAAACTAATATGATGGGTGGTAAACATCTTAATGTGAGATGCATGGCTCATATATTAAATCTAATTGTGCAAGATGGTTTGAAACAAATTAATGCTTCTGTCGCACGCGTTAGAAATATTGTGAGGTATGTGATAGCTTCTCCTGCAAGGACCCTAAAGTTTAAATAATGTTTTGCACATGTAAAGGTAGAATGTACCAAAACTTTGTTTTTGGATGTTCCTACTAGGTGGAATTCCACCTATTTGATGTTGGATACGGCACAAAACTTTGAAAAGGCCTTTGACAAGTTTCATCTTTTTGATGATGGATTTTCTATTTATCAATGTTCTAGTGAAGATGGTAGTAGTGCAGGTCCTCTTGAATCTGAGGATTGGGTGAATATGAGGAATGTGATACAGTTTCTTGCAAGATTTCACGAGCTCACCAAAAAGGTTTCAGGTTCACGTTATGTCACATGTAATGCTCATTTTGAGGATGTATCTGAACTTTATTGTCATTTGAAAATGTGTTTAGTTAGTGAGGATGAGAATTTGAGAAAAATGGCTGAGCGGATGCAAGAAAAGTTCAAGAAGTATTGGGGTGAGCCTGAAAAGATGAATAAAATGATTTTTATTACTTCCGTCTTGGATCCACGTAACAAATTTGAATATGTAGAAGGAGCACTTGAAGAACTTTTTGGGGAGGAAAAGGGGAAGAAAATAAATGCTGAGGTGTATGCTTATATGAATTCTTTGTTCGAAGAGTATCTAAAAACGTATTCAACTGGATCTTGTATTCAATCTCCATATAGTTCTACTTGCAGCTTGAGTGGTAAGTTTTAATACACTATTTGTTTGGTGATATTCTTTTGTAGTTTTGTTTTATTATCATCAAAAAATAAAATTCTAACTTATGATTTATATATTGTTTAGGTTCAAGTGCAATCATGCCCCGTGCTCGGTTGGCCATTTTCAGAGAAGATTTGCAGCCTGTTAATGCTGCTACAGTGCTGTCCCAGCAGTGAAAAATTTCTATTCTGCTCCATTTTAGTGCTCCAAATTAGCATACTGTTAACTGTTAAGTGTTGTCCCGTGTGAGGAAATTGTTCTGTAACTGTTCTGTAACAATTGGACTGTTAATGTGTTCTGTAACTGAGCTGCATTTTAGCTGTATTTTGGATGTTAAGTTTTGGACTGCTAATTTGTTCTGTAAATTAGCAAACTGTTAACTGCAGAATGTTAAGTCTGTTTGCATTGGGTATTTTGTTCTGGTTGCCTTTTCTGTTTTTGACACAGATGGAGATCAGCCTTTGTTGTAGTTGTTATTGTGAAGCACTATTGTTGCATCTGTGTTAATTGGGAGTAGAAGAGGAAACAAAAATGCGTGAAGTATGCTGTTTATATACATTTATTATCTTTTATCTTACTCTTGAGTTATTTTGTCACTAGTTATCTTTGACTTCTCGTGTTTTGTGTAAGGTCTAACATATCACATAGGTGAATGGCTGGGGTCTTGTGCTGACAGTAGCATTTGCTTAGGTAGGTTCCATGTGTGTTAAGAATGATATGTGGGACATATTTTTTTTTACAAAGCAGGCACTAATTAAATGGTCATGTTCCAAAGCTTATTTTGTTCCATAGATATTAGGTAGATCATAACATAACAGGCGAAATGGTCACCATGTCATGCATCTTGAATGTGAAATAAGACCGAATATTAAACTGAAACCGTACCGAACCGTACCAAACCAAAATAATAAATACCGACCCGTACCGAAATATTTTGGTACGGTATTTGGTATACACAATTGATAAACCGAATACTGAAATACCGTACCGAAATTATTAAATACCAAACAAAAATATCAATTTCCAACCCCTAATTTCATTTGGTCTAGGTCATATGCCTTTCTCTTTCTCGCCTTGGATAGCCTGTACAACTTCTTTTCCCCGCCTTTGTCCCCAAGTTCTTTATACAAGCATTCAAATGATGTCGTCTTCACCGTCGCATTAACTTTGCCTCTTTCTTAGCCGTCTTGTACTCCTCTCGATTCTCCCTCTTCTCTTTCTTGTCTTTGCTCTCTACTAACTTCAAATATGCTACATTTTTAGATTTCACTTTTTTTGTAGTTGTTCATTCCATCAGTAGTCCCATCTATGCTCATTAGAGTAACCCCTCGAGACTCTTAACACCTTTCTAGCTGCTTCCCTGAAGCAATTTGTTGTACTCATTAACATATAACTTGCCACGACTCCTTCAAGACCCCATAACTATCAACTACTCGCCCAACTCTTAAGATTTGTCTTTAGTCAAGACTCCACACTTGATATTTTGGTTGACTTCTCTCATCCCTCGTATTCCTCTTCCTCTCAATCTCTAAGTTCATTACCAAGAGTCTATGTTGAGTCGTAAAACTCTTACTCGAGATAACCTTGCAGTCCGTGCATACACCTCTATCACATTCCTAAGGAGTAGGTAATCAATCTGGTTCTTAGCCACTGTACTCTGGAAGGTGAGCAAGTGCTCCTTCTTTTTCTGAAAACTCGAGTTAGCTATCACCAAGTCAAAGGCTAGCGAAATCCAAAAATGAAGTTTCTCCTTATTTTCTATCACCAAAACTTAAACTTCCATACACATCATCATATCTTCTAGAGATCCGACCCGATATAGCCATTGAAATCTCCTCCTGTGACTAGTTTCTCGATGTGTGGAATACTTTGCACGATCTCGTCTAAATCGTCCCAGCATTACCTTTTAACCTCCTCGTCCAAGCCCAATTGAGGTGCGTAAGCACTAACCACATTAAAAGTACCTCCAACAACCAGTTTGATAGCAATTAACCTGTCATCTACCCTCCTAATCTCAACTACTTGCTCATTTACTCTTCTAATCTCAACTACTTACTCCTTGAGTTCCCTATCCATCAAAATACCTACTCCATTCTTACCCCTCAACCCTCCTGAGTGCCACAAAATTAATTTATTGACCTTATGTGTTATTTATTTACAGATATCTTATTTATGATGAGCCATAAAACCGACAAAAAATGACCTACATTGAGATCCAACAAGATCTGCTTCAAAAAATGGCATTGTTGAAGGCTCACGCCAATCCGCATTAAGCAGTAATAACTAGGGATGGCAATATAGTGAGGCGAGGCAGGGCAGGGCAGGTGATCTCGTCCATTTTCACTCCTCTATTTGAGGATATCAAAACGGTCGATGCAATAATTATACCCAACAGAGTCAGGGTTGAAATATGCAGAGAGCTATGTGAATGGGTGTTAGTAATATATATCTTAGCGCATGAGTTTGTATGTCTAAATTTTCACTTCCGCAATATGGGATTTTGTTTAGAAATCTATGTTAAACTACAATTGAGATTTAAAGAATGAAACTAGAAAATTATTTTTGATTGTTTTTCAAATGATAAAAATGCCTAGGGATATGACCTTCACCTAGGTGTTCGCCTATGAGTAGTAAACTTTAAAGGTTTATTTATTGGTGGGGGTGTATTAAACCTCTCGGTCAGAGAGTGATTTTGTCCAATTTGGCTTTCTCAATTCCAAATGGGTATTGAACAAAGCAGTTGATAATAAGCTAAAGTAGGGTTTTACTATCTCTAGGTTCAACCCTTTAATTGGGCTTATTAATCTCTCGATTGACCCAATTTCTTGCTAGCTAAGTTTTCCTATACTAAGTCTTCTTTCTCAAGTAGAGACCAAGTCAAATAGGCATGAAATAATGTTTGCAACCTTTAATTCTTCAAATAAAAGCAAGAACAAGGCTAGATAAAAAGCTCAAAATAGAAAAAACTACTAAAAAGAGCAAAAGAAAACGTGTAGAGTGGCTGTTGATGTCAAAAGTTAACCTTAAAAAGTGAAACTCTTCTATTTATACAGTTCTGGAAATTTCGGCCAAAAATGCCCTTTCGAAGGTTCTGCGGCCGCACAATTCCATGTGCGGTCCGCACTTTGCTTCAGCCTGACACGAGTGAAAACTTGCAGCCCAATAATTCTGAACTACAACCTCACTTCTCTCTTTCTATGGACAACACAAATATGACTGTGCCCCACTTTGCTCTCCTACGGTCCGCACAAATATGGTTACAACTGCATAGTTGTTCTTCTGCGGCCGTACAATAATTGTGCGGTCCGCACTCTTGTTGAACTTGAGATGCATGTTCTCTGAACTTTGGCTTTTACTCAGTTTTTTCGGCCGCACAATTTCATGTGTGGTCCGCATCTTGCAACCTTCTCTGATGGAATTGCTTCATGACATGCGGCCGTAGATGGTATTCCGTTGTCCGCACTTTGAGCTTTTGTGCTATTTTTGTCCTTTATGTTCATATTACTCTTTCTTGAAGTGGATTTCATATTGAGAGATCATCTTCCAATATTCCTGCAATTAAGCATATTTTATCTGTTTTTGGGAACACAATTAAGTGCTTTTGGAATAAAATGAAAGCTAAAAGGCGCTAATAAGTAGTCAAAATCCCCACTTATCAACTCCCCTAAACTTAAGCTTTTGCTTGTCCTCAAGCAAATACCACCTCCACAAGTTAAGAGCCATTCTAGCTAATCAAAGGTGAATCAATCACACATCAACTGGGACCAAAAATTACCCACAACACTTATGAATTATCAACAAGGCAACAAGTTGAACTTTTAAGCCCGAGTAGTTCTAATGTGACACTGAGCATCAAGAGTTGACTTTATTCATCAAGGAAGCTCGCTCTTTCATGTAGGTCATTGTGGATCCCAAAATCCTCCTCCTCTACACTTTGTTTGCCTATCTCAATTAAGATTATAGCACTCAATTCAAAGATTTGTGAAAGGTTCACTCATCTATCTCAAAAGAATGTCGCAAGTACGACTTTAAGTACCATAGGCTTTCAACTTATGTAAATCACCACTAATGTAATCTTACTCGGCTTGAAATCCCGTAGGGAATTTTCGGAATGCAATAAAGGCTTTTGGAAAAAGGTTGGATAAGCTATGATAGAACATGTCCATCTTTCCTTAAGCACTCCATTTTCTTTTATTGGCTCATGCTTTTTCCAACTCTTTGAGGCCTTTTCTTTTCCTTAGGGGAACTAGAGAGACGTAACATCATTCTTTCTTGGTCATGATATTCATTTTCTCCTTCTTTTCCTTTTCCATACTTTTTATCATTACTTTTCTTTGAATCCCTTCAAGTTTAAAACTTATTCACCTTCTTTTTGCATTTTTCTTTTTGTTCTTTCTTTTTCTTGCCTTTCCTTCTTTTCATTTCTTTTTTCCTTTTTGCCTTGATACCTTTTCAAACTCCTCATCTCTCCCCCAAACTTACATTTTTAGCATTCACAATAGTGTTAAGGAAAGCTCGGGTGCCAAGAGAGGGTCATAATTAAACGGGTAAGGCTTGTAGCATGGTGATCAAATGAGATGGGTTTTAGGCTCAATTGGGTTGACTAGGAATAACAACTTTGGTGGGCCATGAAAATTTTTAAACGATTCAAGGAGATCCTACAATAAATTCTCAAGCCAAGCAAAACTTAAAATTTCGCCTAGAAACACATTGGGGGCAAGTTCTAGACCATTTGCACGGGTACTTGGATTTGCAATAAAAACATCTCACCTCTCACACAACAGGATAGTTAAGAGGATAGAGTCGAGGGCCCATAACAATAATATTCAATATTGAAATCACTATGGTTCCACTAAACCACTCGATGATTGCCTAAGTCAACACAAAAGTCACAAGGTCACTAACTAGAGCTATTTCTTTCCCAAAAACCTTGTTTTTAACCATAAGCACGTTGTTAAGTGTGTTGGTACACAGTGAAGCATGTTTGACTCTTCGAGTCTAACTCAATAAGGTCTTTTTATTCATTATTACTACTATTCTTACCTAAACACATAAAACGAACTCAATCCCTTAAGAAGGTCATCACACCATCCATCGTTGGGAAAAGTCACCATGTTCACACAAAAATTACCTTTGGAAAGAACCGTGGCATTAAGAAAACCGAAGGCTTATTGTTCACTAAAACATAAAAAGAAGCTACTGGATTAAACATAGACTAATAAGAAAACAGAATAAATAAGCTAAAAGGCAAACTACTGAAAGGAATAATGAATATACATAATGAGAGAGGAAAAAAGAGAATATATACATCAAGAGAGAATGAAGAGAATATATATATATATATATATATATATATATATATACATAATAAAGAGAAAGAACAAAATATTGTCAGTTATTACAAACCAAATGTCTAAAACTCATCCAAATAGCAAAAAAACTCCACCCCCTTGAATAAAATTAAGCATTGTCCCCAATGCTTAACAAACAAGAATAAAGATGCGTAAGAGTGAAAAAGACTCCCTGTGTGGCCTTGGACATCTCTTTGTCCATAGCAGCATCACCGCCCTCAGTCTCCTCTAACTGTATCTCATCATCATCGACTCTGGGAGTAACTAGATTGGTGAACATCTGGCACACTGCCTCAATAGTGTCGGCAGCTAGGTCAGGCTCCTCAGGCTGGCCAGCTGGTGCCACTGGAGGTGATGGTGCTGCTAGATCTGCTGGTGCTGGTGGGTCTGAACCTATGAGCATATCGAATGGAAGATCACCAGCTACTGCTATCTTGGTCATCTCTCTCCTCAACCCATCAACTAATTTCTTAGACGCTTGGGATTTCCACATTTTCTTTACCTTCTTCCTCAACTCCTTAATCACTGCTCCATGTTCTACCAAGGTGTTCATGATGGTGGTTTGGTTTTCGAAGATCTTCTTCAATGTATCCTCCAATTTTGGAGGAATCTAGGGTGCCGAAGTGGATGATTGTGCTGAAACAACATTGGATATGTCAGTCAACTTTGCAGTGGCTGTCTACATCCAGCTGTTGAGGCTCACTAGTGTTTGGGAGACTCGCTGTGCAGATAGCGGATTAGTGGGCATGTGCACCGTCTTCAAAGCCGATGTGGAAGGCACTAATGCTGAAGGACTTGAAAAAGGAGGTGGAGGTATAATTACTGCACCATCAGAAGGATCTGCTGAAGTATATAGCATGTCAATTGACTCAGCAGCTACTCCAGCGGGCTCATCAGACTGGCCTGCTGTAGTAGAGGGTTGACCTTTTTTCTTTGGGTTTCCACCACCCATCATAGAATACCATGAGAAGGGCTTCTCCGTACTCACCTTGGTATCAAAATCCCTCGTCTCCACACCCGTATCCGTAAGGTACTCAGTGATAGTGTTGGGATACGGGTAGGAGGTGTCACCTTGCTTGGCGATCATAGACATGTTGGCCAACATCACGGCACCCACATTGATTGGGTACCCGGCCATGATAGAAGCGACTAGCACTGCCCGCAGAATTGGAAGATATGTTTCATTTCGGCATGGATCTAGTCTGCTACACATGTATGTTTTCCATTCCTTTGCCTCAAAATTTAGGGTGTTCCGCTGAATGGGAACCACTGTTGTGATCCATGCTGAAGGCATCCCCGGAGCTACAAGAATCTAAGCTAGCCATGGTCGAAATGCCTCTCCCAGTGCTAACTTTTCTAGGTATTGCACAGGCTCCATCTCCTCTTACCTTAAGTACGCGTTAAGGGTGGTCTAATCAAATCTCACCTTTAGATTTCTCACTTTTGTTACCTTGGTCCCATTCTTTATATGCGCCATATTGGCGTAAAATTTTCTGACCAGGTATTCCTTGGAATCTACCACACTTTGAGTGAACCACATCCACCTCTTCCACTCCTAGAACAATCTCAACATTGTTGGGTTGTAAGAGTGAGAAATCTAACTGGACACCACTTTGCGAAGCTTGTGAAAGTATCCAGACGAACAAAACTATCTTCCCAAATTTCATTCTTGTTCGACCTCTCTAGGACGGCAACTTTGGTATCACCCCCTCGGCCATCATCTGGGATATCATCAATACCCACAGTAGTAGCAGGTGCGTCAGGGGTATGTGTGGATGACGGCTTCGAAGCATGACTGTCACCTTCCGAACCCTCGGAAGTTCTCTCAGGTAGGCTCATCTCTAAGTTAGCATCTGCTCTGAGGCAGTTGTGGCTGTGATTTCACAACAACCTGCTCTTCCACTGAGTCACCCTTCGAAGCTTCCCTAGACAGGGCATATGAACTAGATTCAGAGGGCTCAGACTGTCTTCCTTGTCCTGATGTGGCTTTCTTACTGATTACTCTTTGTAGGGCAAGGGGTAAATTGCTTTTGCCTCTACCTCTGGAAAGTTCATCCTCCTTTGATGTATCACCACGACCTCGTGATCTAACCATTTTCTGCAACAAACTGCAGTAGGAATCAGTTCTAGTGCAGATAAACAAACATTCATAGATAAAATATGTTTACAGGGAAGGTAAGTAAGGTCCACACAATTGCAAGTGCGGCTGCAGCCAGGGTTGTGCGGACCGCACAGTTTGGACTTGCGGTAGTAGAGTTGAAACTGTTGTCCGCACAATATTGAGTGCGTCCACACATCTGAAGTGTGATCCGCACAATTGCCAGTGCGGCCGCACTATGAATACCTCCAAATGGCAACCCTCTAAAGACAGAGATTGCCCTGATCTGTGGCTGCCCACTTTTTGCGGCCGCGATGATAGTACTGCGGTCCACACAATTTTGAGGTGCAGTTCGCACATTATTTCCTTACCAACTGAACTAGTCAACACTTCTGCAGACCGCATAATTTCTTGTGCGATCGCAGATTTCAAAATTAAATCAGGCAGATTCATAAAGGGTTTCGATCTATGCACAAATTGGACATGGTAATAGAAATTAAACATGATAATCAAGATACCCATTCCCCAAATAGTAGTTAGGATTTGGCTCACACAATTTAAACCCCACATGGATAGATGATTGGCCTCTAATGACAAATGGTCTAAAATAACTAAACAAATTTTAAACCAAACTAAGAAAAGTAAAGTATTCCAAAAATGATTTGAACATACCAGTGATGAAGTAGTGTTAAGGAATGATCACAGATGCTCATCTAGGTGGTAGATGAGTGAACAAATGTGTGCAACCTTTTAGCCTATTTTTGAGTGCTCAAAGAATGGAAAGTTTGTACAACATCCTTAGCCTCACTAACTATTAGAAATGGGGTAGACAACCCCGACATCTAACCACTTTATGATCTCCTTTCTCACCACCTCTTGCACGGCTTCATTGAGTCTCCTTTGATGTTCAATTCAGGGTTTGGCATATTCCTCCAAATTAATCTTGTGCATGCAAAAAGGCGAGGCTTATTCCCCGAATATCCGCCAAATTCTACCCAATAGCTTTTTTCCTATTGTGGAGCACCACCAATGTAGAGTCAACCTACACGTCATTCAAACAAGAGGAAAGGATAACCGGTAAAGTAGAGCAAGGGCCAAGGAATTCATACCTGAGATGTGGAGGTAATGGCGTCAACTTAAATATAGGAGGCTCTTCAGTTGAAGGCTTTGTAGGATGAGTTTTCCTATTCTCAAGATCCAAGGAAAGTCTCCGAGGTGCATAGTTGTAAGACCCTTCCTTGCAAAGAATTAACACATTCCATGGAGCCATCCAATTCATCATCATCAAAATTGAGCAAAACAGCCTCCAACATGTCACCCACATTAATTGTGGCACTTATATCATCAATAATCACATCGGTAACCAATTACATGAACGGGCACACTTCATTTCTATTCGGTTGCCTCATATATTTGCACACGTGGAATACCACCTTTTCATCACCCACCTGGAAAGTGTGTTCACCGCCTTCCACATCAACAAGATCCTTCCCCGTAGCAAGGAAAGATCTACCAAGAATAATCGACACCTCCTAGTCCACTTCACAATCAAGAATAACAAAATCCACCGGGAGAATGAACTTGTCAACTCAAACCAATACATCATCAATCAACCCGAACGATCTCTTCATTGTACGATCTGCCATTTGTAATCTCATAGATGTGGGTCTTGGTTGCCCAATTCCCAATGTCTTGAAAACCAAATAGGGCATCAGATTGGTACTCTCCCCAAGATCACAAAAAGCTTTTGCAAACTCAGCACCTCTAATGGTACAAGGAATTGTGAAAGCACCAGATCTTCCAACTTAGGATCCATCGAATGCACAATTGCACTCACTTGGTGAGTGACTTTCATAGTTCCAAAATTCATCGATCTCTTATTTGTCACCAAGTCCTTCATAAACTTTGCATATTCGAGCCTTTGCTCCAAGACATCAACTAGTGGCACATTTATAGAGAGACTCTTCATCATATCAATGAACTTCTTGAATTAATTCTCGCCATTTTTCTTGGCAAGCCTTTGAGGATAGAGAGGAGGTGGCTTAAGCAATGGTGCCTCAGCTTTTTGCACTACCGGTTCCAGTATGTCAATCACATGATCCCTAGAAGAGCTCACATCCTCTTGAGTATCTTCCACCGTGTCATCAATATCAATTCGCACATCATCATTTGCTTGCACAATATTATTTGGCCTCTTCCACTTGCTCATCATCCCCAAGTTGCCTTTGACTTGAGGTAGGTGCATTCCCACCTCTTCCACTTCTTGTAGTAATGTCCACGACATGCCCCGTAGTGTTCCCACCCTTCAGGTTCACCACCGTTTCACTTGGTAGTGCCCCCTTAGGACGAGAATTTAAGTCTTGATAGTTTGACCCACTTGCACTTCTAAGTTACAGATTGATGCGTTGTGTGAAACATTTTGGGCATTAGAATCGGCATTCTTATCCATTATTTTCTTTAACATGTTATCAATATGACCCATTTCATTGTTGGGGGAACTAGGACCATGAGAAGGATAAGTAGGTAGGTTGCTCGGCTGTTGGTACATCGGGGACATTTGAAAACCTGACCCCCGATTTCTTTGATTGTTTTTCCACCCGCCTTGATGTTGTCTCCCCAATTTCTATGGTTATTATTGTTTTCCCAATTCCCTTGGTTATTGCTTCCACTCTAATGTCCTTGATTGCTTTTGTTCCAATTGTCTTGATTGTTTCCACTATTACAATTACCTTGTTTGCTAGAATTCCAATTGCCTTGATTATTCGAAGGTCTACATTGTTCTTGACTAGGGCCTCATTAGTTGTTTTTTCCCCTTGAAAGTTGTTCACATATTAGACCTCTTCTTCTTGATCATTGTAAGAATCACCTTGATCAAATCCACTATCATCTTGCCCAAAAATTTCCACTCTTTATTGCACTTGTGGACAGCTTATTCTTCTCTTGTTTACCATCATATTGACTCCCTCCATAACATTGACTTGCCTTGGATTTTGCACATGTTGAAGTTGAGCCTTTGCCAATTGGTTCATGGTGGTTGTCAACTCGGCTATGGATTGCCCATGATCATGTGACTCTTTATGAAGAAGAATCACATTTGGATCACCTTGATCCGCCATCTCATAAAAAATATCACACGCCTTTGCATAAGGCATAGTCATGAATTTTCCTCCGACAAGTTGATTCACTACATATTAGTTGGTGGCATTGATCCCCCGATAGAAAGTTTGTTGAATCATGTTCTCCGTCATATCATTATTGGGGCACTCTTTCACCATTGTCCTATATCTTTCCCATATCTCATGTAGTGGTTCATTAGGATCTTGCTTGAATGCTAGAATTTCATCCCGAAGAATGGCCATGTACCTGGGAGAGAAGTACTTTGAAATACATTTCTCCGTTAGTTCATCCCAAGTACGAATGGAATGATTTGGCAAACGTTCCAACCAATTTAAAGCTTTCCCCCGTAGAGAGAAGGAAAAAATCCTTAGCCTCAAAGCGTCCTCGGAGACATTTGTTTTTTTGCTCCCCCAACATGTATCAACGAACCCCTTCAAGTGTTTATATGCATTTTGACCCGGTGCACCGGTGAAGAACCATCGTTGCTCGAGTAAATTGAGCATCACATTGGTTATTTGAAAGTTCCTGCCCCAATATAGGGTGGGACTATAACACTTGCATACCCTTCATTCGGCAACACCCGGTGTGGAGTCGCTCGTAGTGGATGTGGGGGTGGAATGGGGACATTGTCTTGAAGCAGTCGGCCTCGTCTATTGGTTTGAGGTTCAAGAGGGACCTCATCTATTGCATCATCATCAACTTCCAGATCCTCACGACTATGTTTTCGAGCTCATTGTTTGCCATGGTTTCACCTACAATACTCACACATTAGTAACAAGGAAGGAAAATAAGATATTCCAAAAAACACACCTAAATATATAGCTAACACCATTTTTTAAGCTCCCCGACAACGACTCCAAAAATTGATCTCGTTAAATTTCACTCCTCTATTTGAGGATATGATAACGGTCGATGCAATAATAATACCCAACAGAGCCGGGGTCGAATTCCGCAGTGAGCTATGTGAATGGGTGTTAGTAGTATATATCTTAGCGCGTGAGTTTGTATATCTAAATTTGCGCTTCCGCAATATGTGGTTTTGCTTAGAAATGTATGTTAAACTATAGTTTCGAATTAAAGAATGAAATTAGGAAATTGTTTTTTTATTGTTTTTCAAATGATGAAAAAGGCCTAGGGCTATGACCTTCACCTAGGTGTTCGCCTAATGGGTTATAAACTTTAAAGCTTGTTTTATTGGTCGGGGTGTATTATAGATATCAACACTCAAGTACCCACTCAATACCTCTCGGTCAGAAAGTGATTTTGCCCAATTTAGCTTTCTCAAGTCCAAATGAATATTGAACAAAACACTTGATAATAAGTTAAAGTCGAGTTTTACTATTTTCAGAGGTTCTGCGACCGCACAATTCCATGTGAGATCTTTGTGTTTCGATGAGTTGTTTCTCTTTGTTCTTTCACTATTGCCAAGTATCAATATTTTTTTCTCTTTATGATCTGTGATGGTGTTTTATGGAGTGACCTCTTCCAATTTGCACAAGAAAATTAATGCATGTATCTGTTTTGGTTGGACTAAACTCCATAGTGATGGTGTTTTATTGTAGTGATGTGATTCACCCAAAGCACATTTCTTTTATTAGTGGTTTGGGTATTCAAATGCGATTTGGACCACTTCTGGTGCCTTTTTATAGAAATAGAAATAGTGAAAAGGCAATGCGCATAAGTAATAGGACAGGTGTCGTCCTTGGACACTATAAATCTCTTTGTTTTATGTATCCAACGTTGGGGAACTTACCAGCACATCGTATGGCTTTTTTGGTTCTTTCGCCAACTCCCTGAAATTGCATTATTTAAGTTTCTGCATCTAAGTAAGATGTTGTACTTTATAAATGTACAAAGTGCCAGGAAAAATACAAAGTGGCCCTCAGGGATATTTTAATTCTAGTTTAAGTTTTATGAATAGCAATGCATTAGTTCTTTACATCATACTGTCAAATTGGTTCAATATGAAAGCTAATTTTTCTTAGTAAGTCTAATATAATATTTTCATTCTTTCAATATATGTAAACCTATTTCATTGGATACAAATTTAAAAAAAATAGAAAAAACTTTTGAATTTATGATGCAAAATGGAGCACATCAATTGAGACGGAGGAAATTCCAAAATATATCTTCCAGTCAAAATTACAAATTTTATAAACAAGGCTATTTTGGAAAAAACTGAAACTTTTTTGGGAGAAAGGAAAAAAAAAATTATATCCAAATGGGCTATTATTGTAATCACATAAATTGCATTGATAGCGTAAAACAAAGCACATATCTTAAATCCTTTTCAGATTCCACTCATAGTAGAAAAAAGGGAAGTTTCTCATTGTAGAAATTTAGTAAGCTGGGCACGAAGAAGAAGCTCGCATAAAGATGGTGAACTTGTCAGGATTGCCTTCACCTTTGTCAATATTCTCAGCGTATGCTTCAATGTCTGCTTCAATTATGCTATTTCAAACAATGCTAAATCAAGTACTTCCCCATCAAGCTCAAGACTACATATTCTCAAAAATTCGTCAATTTTTTAAGCCTCTTTCATCCACTATTACTCTAGTCATTGAAGAAAGGGATGGCATGTCCAGCAATGAAATCTATGAAGCTGCAGAAATCTATTTGTACAACAAAATCACCCCTGAAATTGACCTTTTCAAACTTAGCAAGTGCCACAAAGAAAAGAAATTACGTGTTAACTTTGCCAAGAGTTGGAAAACTACTGATATTTTTGAAGGAGTAGAGGTTATTTGGAGGTTTGTTTCGGAAGAGTGCAAAAAGACTTTAACGTTTCCAGGCCATGGGGATTTTGAGAATGATATTTTGGCGTCCGAGAAACGACATTTTGAGCTCTGTTTTGACAAGAAATACAAGGACAAAGTATTGAATTGTTACGTGCCATTGGTACTTAAAGAAGCCAATGTCATTAAAGCTGAGAAGAAAGTTGTCAAGTTGCATACTTTAGGTTTTTCTTCTTCTTATTCATCAGCACAATTTTGGGATTCCATCAACTTTGAACACCCTTCCACCTTCGATACTCTCGCGATGGATGCAGGTAAAGATCACAAATAGGCGGGTTGGATCAAACTTGAACAGGTCAAAAATGACTTTTCATACCCGTCCCATGTTTGAGTAAAACGTGTTTTGCGTTTTTTGACCAGTGGGATTACATTATTCTAACATGTTTTGACCTAATAGTTTGACGAGTCATTTGAGTTCAATCCATTAGGTCGGGTCCATAAAATAGATCAACCATTTAAAATTGAGCAGGTTAGGCGGGTTACTAAGACTTAAATTTTGTATATAATGCAGGGCTGAAGAAGGCTATAATTGAGGATCTTGACAGGTTTCTAAGAAGAAAAGAATTCTACAAGAAAGTTGGAAAAGTATGGAAAAGAGGGTACTTATTGTATGGACCTCCAGGGACAGGAAAATCAAGTTTGATTGCAGCAATGGCTAATTATTTGAAGTTTGATATTTTTGATTTAGAGTTGGCCAATGTAAAGAGAGACTCAGATTTGAAAAAGCTGTTGTTGAGGACCACAAATAAGTCTATACTTGTCATTGAAGATATTGATTGCAGCATGGAGTTGCCTGACAGAAGAAAAACTGCAAGTCTATCAAATATTCATGCTCGTGCCCGTCCACCTCCTGACCAACAACAGGTTACTCTTTTTGTCACCAAAATTCAAGCTCCAGCCCCCACCCTTTTTTGTTAAAGTTAATTTCTCTCCAATTGAATAACATACTAGTAAAAAGGCACGTGAACTTTTGGTTATGGAAGTTTTGAGTCTGACCATGTTTAGCAAAATCTTTTCGAATACCTATTTTTTTGTGATGTAGAAAACGGTGTAGGGTTATTCATCAGGACCAATCGTATCCTTTGAAACTCGAGAAAAATAAGTTCTTCTCTTTATTCTTTTCCACTTAAATACCGGACATAGTTCGCAGGACAAGACTCAAATCCGTGACTTTAAGTCACTAGTCAATCTTATCGAACATCTTATTGTTGGCTCATATAGGCCAGAGATGCAGAGCTACATGTAGTAAATGGATTTAACTAAATCCTCTTCCTCAGAAAATTATATTGTGCAACTAATATAAATTAATAGCTTAGTATGAGATTATAAATGTAACTTCTAGTTTAGTAGCAAAGGATGTTCACAATTTGTTTTAGTTGGTATATTCAAATCTTTTGGCATGAAAATTTTGCATTTATTTTGATCTTATTAGAATTTTGGCTACACAACTGATGAATCAGAGCCCAGGCAGAGGCGAAAATTTTGTAAACACATACATTTAATAAGATAGATACTCATTCTAAACTCATTGGCTTTACATCCTAGAGGCCTAGGTGAGCTAATTGAAGAATTTCCCCTCACTTCTAAATATATCTCTTTTGATTTTTACATCCAGTTTACACTGGCTGGGCTGCTGAACTTCATAGATGGCCTATGGTCAAGCTGTGGAGATGAGAGAGTTATCATATTTACCACCAACAATAAAGACAAGATTGATCAAGCTCTGTTAAGGCCCGGGCGTATGGATATGCACATCCACATGTCTTATTTAACTATTGAAGGATTTACGGTCTTGGCCAAAAATTATTTCAAAGTGCATGATCATCAAAATTGGCATTTTACTGAAATACAACAGTTGATTGAAAGTGTACAAGTCACCCCTGCAGAAGTTGCTGAGGAACTTATGAAGAGTGACAATGCTAAAATTTGTTTCGAAAGACTAGTAAAATTTCTCAAACGCAAGAGGATGAAGAATGAAGAAGATGGACGTCATGTGTTGGAACTCTTTAAAACAAAACGGATTAGAAGTTTTGACAATAATAAGATGAATTCAGCGGAAGTGAAATGTATTTAATGTTTACAATTATCCAAAGCATCAGTTTCTTCTCACTTGATCGCATGTGTAATTCTAAATTAGTTGGGATGAGATTATATGCATCATCTATATTTATTATGTTCTATTCGGATCCATTTCATTCTAATATTGAATATAAGTAAGATCAATTTCTTAGCCAAGTCGTTAAAACATTCTTTCCGTCTTTTCATATTCTTTTCTTAGCAAATAGGAAATATATATCTATATATTTAAAGAACATTCAGTACATGATTGTCATAATATGTGTCTCGTAGGACACATTGGTTTCCTAGGCTTGCTAACTTATGGCAAGCATCATGAGATAGTAATTTTTCAAAAATAGATTGTTCTAGTCTTTCACTTTCCAGAAAACATATTACATCAGCTGGAGGTTCAACAAAAACTTTTTTTCCTTCTCCACTGTTCATCACTTCTTCCATGCACGTCAAAAGCTTGGGTTTTTATGTCCATGATCTTCTTTGCTAGTTGGTGAGTTGTCCTATTCCCGTGCCTGAAGGTGTGCCGGAGGATTACCTTCTGCCGGTGCATGAACCACCTGTAATCATTTACAATTTTATTAAAAAATTTGTTGCCTTCCTGTATGGCCTGGATTACCTCCGTGGAATCTGTCTCTATTTCAAGGGGAAATAGATTCCATTCCTTTGTTGTTCCAAGACCTTACCTTAGAGCTTTCATTTTTGCTTCTAGTGATCCATTTGCATGTGTGGATTTTGCAAATCCAACTACCCAATTTCCATTGGTATTCCTGAAAGAACCACCTAAGCCACAATTCTGATTATGGTTGTTGAAGCTGGCATTTACATTCGGTTTAAACTTGCCTCTTGGAGGTTTATACCAATTAATTTTAATGAGTACTGTCTACGTCTAAAATCGGCCCATTTTATTTTCGTTATGACATTCAGTGGCTTATTTGCATAAGATCCCAGGTATGGCCCGAGGTCCGACCTCGAGCTCCCTTACGTTCAACCTCGAGGCAATACGGGCTCAGGATTGGCATATGGGGATGGCACGAAGATTGATGCAAATAACTTTGTAACAAAGTGCGACTTTGTACTCAGACATTAACTAGCCGAATCAATCACAAATCTTTGTAATAAATGACAATGTACTATGTTGGGATAGGGGACCCTTATTATTTCTTATACATACAATATTGAATACAAGGAACAAGAACATTCTCTATTTCTCTCTACTAGCTCATTTACTCACATTTATTGCCTTCTATTAATTGTTCTTCATTTATAGCTCATTATTGATCATAAATAGCATACTCCGAAGCCCGTAAGTCAGTTATAGCTTCATAAATCATCCGATGGTAGCCCCGAACCTCAATGGGACCCCCGAGGCCAGCATCGAACATCTGATTTGAGGCGCCCTGGTTTGCTTATCTTCGACTTCTTAACTGTTTTTATTCTATTTGTTCCAATCGTACTTATCATCAACTGCTTAACAACTAGCACTAAAATAGATCGCGTATTCTTAGAACCACATAATCAAATATAATTGTAGTTACAATTTTCAAGGTAAACAGTTTGGCGCCCACCGTGGGGATAAAAATAATTGGGATTGTTTTGGTGCTGGTTCGCTGGAAATCGCAAGTTATCTTTCACACTCTTTTCTTGCCCAAGAATCTTTGATTTCAGGTCAGATGGCGAATTCAGCAATACATATGAATGTAGCAGCTCTGAGAACTTTGGGGAGAATGGTATAGCCGCCCCAAATGCTGGTATACCGCTGAAAGACCGCAATCGTACATTGGAGCTAACCCCTGAGAATGCAGACTCGAGCAGCGCCCAACACAATGATACCAGTTCCTATACCAGCAGAGGTGCGTGCCGAGAGGATTAGCACGAAGCACGAGGAACTGTCGCACGGAGGGAAGAAAGAGTCAGCTCTGTATAATCTTCAAAATGCTACAGGCACAACAAGCGGCTATCACCCAGCTGCAAAACCATCAAAAGATCTCGAGCGCAGTGGCATCGGGGAAAACCTATCGAATACGGCGATTGTCGGAAAGGTCTGATGATAATGGGCCAGCAACCAACCCCGCTATCATAAAAACGCTCGAGGGCCTTGTAAAAAGGATAGAATCAAGGCTCCCGGAGAGAGAGACAAAGTCATACAGGGTAAGATATCAACCTTATGTCAAGAATCAGGGAGATGCCGTGAGAAGCGATGCACCCTAAATCAGTAGAAGGGTGGACCGAGGTCGAACCCCCCCCCCCCAAGATCGGTGAAAAAACCTAGAACCAAAGGATACCCAGAACTGGTGGAAGTGCCCTCGTCATCTGAATACAACTTCGGTACTGGCGCTACAGATGTTATAGCGGCTATGGGCAGAATCAGAGACACCAGATGGCCAAGGCCCATATTATTAGATCCTTCGCAAAGAAACCCTAATTTTGTGTGCGAATTCCACGGCACACACGGCCATAAGACCGAAGATTGCAGGCAGCTCTGAGAGGAAGCGACCCGACTAATTAGCAAAGGATACCTCCGAGAGTTTGTTGATAGCCGAACCATAGAACACACTCAGGGAAGAAAGCAGCCTGAAGGAGCGGAGCAAGGAAACCACAACACGTCGGTCGCACAATCGTCGGCGGGACCGATATTCCATAGAAAACCCGTGACCAAACAAATATCCACAACAACGGCAGGATTAGTCCGGGACCAAAATACATGGCCAGGTAAGAAATATTTGGCCCGGGACATAACGAGCGTTCATCCGAAAGCAAGGTACGCAATTCCTTACTTACTAAACGCCAAGTGATAAAACTCATGCGTCGGCTGGTACGTCCCGAAATCCAAACTCCCTTTTTCCATGCAGATGTATTCACACTTCAGCAATATGTCTACCTTAATGTCTATCGCGTGGGCCCAAGTTATCGGGCCGGCCGAACATTTTTCCCGCCGAGCTTGAAGGGCATCATCGAGCTGTCAGCTCAGACAGGCTGTTAAAATCCCGAATATGGGCAAATTTTGCTGCCAGCATGCGCTTGCCCTGATCGAAGAAGGAATCTCTTGTAAAATTGAGTATATCTCCAAAGATACGGACTCCATTTCCCCGAGGGATCTTGAACGAGAGAGGGGTCGAGCTCGGCATAGTTCCGAGGCCATCTACGGGCGGCGTAATTGGCCAACTTACAAAGGCCGTAAAATCAACTAACAACAAAATTGAGTATGAGGTTATGACTGCAGGTCCGAAGGCCGCTGAAGAGCAGGAGTCAAAGTCACCTTGGAGAAGCCTGTTTCTCTCCCAAGAGATAGGTCGGGTAAGAAAGAGCTTCGAAAAAGTGGAGCACAAAGGTGCCCGAACATGGTTCTAGCCATGAGACCACACCGCAGAGAGTAAATCCCGATGTAGAAAGAAAGACTAGTACCCCCTCAAAACTAGCAAAAAGCGATGATCTAACCCCTGGAACACTCATCCAGCCGACTCTGCATAAGACACTCCGGAAAACCGTGAAGGGACCTGCAGAAGTCATCCTGGCACCCCTATCTCTACCGAATAGATAACCAGAGCGGTCCCTCCGCTGCGTCCACTCAGGAAATGGAGGGCGGACGTCATCAGGACCTTACCAATAACGCCAGGTAAAGCTAAACTTACTCTATTTTACGACTAACTATTCCTCAAAGTGGGAAGAAGCGCAGGCCCTAGGGACGGTAGCTCGCGCGGAACCATATCCTGCTTCGGCGCCACAAATGACCAACCCGCATGACAGCTGTGAGCACGTGATTTTTACTTATCATATAATCCTACAAAAATCTCAATAAAATAATTGGTTTTATGGTTTTTGGTTAAATTTAAATGCTATTTATGAATTTATTTTACAATACGCGGCCATGGTTTGTCTTTTAAATGTGTGGATAATTTAATTAGGTGCATAACTTTTAATTTCTATTTAATTAGTAGCGGAGTATAAGTTACCTAATATAGAATAGGTTAATGTTTAATTTTTTGTTTAATCACTCTTCCTTTAACAAAATCATAAAATTGAACTAGGAGTAAATTAAATACTATGATTAGTGCTAATTATTATATGTTTAGTTTTAATTTATGATGATTTAATTAGTTAAGTTAGAATAAATTAAATAGACCTGGGCTCAAACCACCCAGGCCCAAACCTAGTCTCTACTCACACCCCATTACACCCAGCCCACAAAATCCCCTACCCAGCCTGCCCCTAACACCCGCCCCAAACAACCTCGTTTCACCACCCCTCACCTCCCAGCCGTTGGATCATCACGATCCAACGGTTCCGAACTAAGGACCCCCAAGTATTTAACTGTCCAAACCTTACCCCCTACCCCATTAACCCGAAGTCTAACACCCCCCCCCTTCACCTCTGTCTTTCCCCTCTCTCTAGAGACCAGTCGGACTCCGCCGCCAACCGCCCTAGCTCCGCCGGCCGGAAATCGCCACTGGCAGCGGAGCACCACCAATTAACCCCAAAATTGTACCAAATGATCCCCGTGTCCTCCTTAACCTCGTCCCACCGTTGGTTTCTCTAAAAAACCGTCCAGTTGCGAGTAATTTTGGATCTAGGAAACTGTCGAAACCCTAGAACATGCTGAAGATGATCCCAAGCGACTCTGTGACTCAAACTCACATGAGTCGATGGCTCTTGACAAGAGTCGTCGATTCATGCGAGTAACCAAACCCCTCAAACGGGTATTCCCCCTCCTTTATATCTCTTTCTTGCATGAATACGTTGGTTTAATAACTGTTTTGTTATTGTCTCACTGTGTGATTTTTGTTCATTATCTTCCTCCAGCTGTTCATATTTATTCCTCTTCTTAGTTTAAAGCCCCAAATGTATTTAGCTTAGGATTCTTTATCATTGGTTTTGTGTGATTTAACTGTTGTGTAACCAAGATTAGTTTTAGGTTTCAGTTTTTTTTCTTTACTGATCTTCAGACAATGTTCATGTATTGCCTTAGGTCGTCATTTGATTTAGCCCTTAATTTTGTTGCCTATGTTAGTAGTCACAATTAGGTGTTAACTTCCAATTAATCGTAGGATAGCCTAATTTCGACTCTTAGTTTAGATTGGCATATGCAATTAACCTAAACAAACTAATCCCCACCTAGGCTCAAGTAGAAACTAAAACAGACTTTGATATAAGGAAATTGACTAAGCCTAATAACTTAACTGATCTTATTAATTAACCTAAAATCCTAAACGAGTTTGAAGTCAATTAGTAGTTGAGAACCTAATCAACAACCTAATCCTAGGTAAGAACAACTATTGGCTTTGATTAACCAAAGTAAGCTAGTTAGGACTAACTAACCCAGGTTAATAGTTAACCCCAATAAGCTTAACCCTAGTCAACCTAAGGGTAATCCTAGGAACCTAGAGGGTTAATTTAGTACCTTAGTTGAGGGAATCTTGGGTGTAACAACCCAAGAACCTTCTAGAACTAGGAAATCAGATTTTTTGGGGGTAGAATAGTAATTCTACAGGTTGGAATCTTCTAGAATGAGGGCACCTGTCCCAAAGGATAAGGGCAACAGCTGCCCTTGTACTATTTCCAGCCATTTGGATAGGGAATATGCTAAGAATATCCTATCCTAAACCCCTATAAATTCCCTACCTAATACTCTAAAGAGAGAGAGGAAAATGTTTTGGGAAAGGAGCTGCTGCTGCTCAAAACAGTAAAGAGCTCTAAAAGAAAAAATATCAATAGAGCAAAAAGGGTAGAAAAAGGAAATCTGGGAAGGAGAATTCATCAACATCTCATCTTTCAGCTTCCTGTTCGTCTATTTCTTCCTGGTTTTCTCGATTTAAAAGAGTCTTAAGAAGTTCTGATTCGGTTTTCAGTTCAAGAAGCTTTCCTTGGTTAATTTTTTGGTAGTCACTAGGGGATTCAGTTTGTTGTTGCTGCTGAAACCTTCTTTCTCTTCGCTGATCACTATTTTACTTGACCTTTATTTGGTCAAGTTCTCTTTGTCGTATTTTCTCTCTAAAAGGTACGTAACAGTTCACTTTGCTTAATGAAACTTTGGATTTAAACCTCTATCATCTGCTTGCTGTATGGCTGCTCTCTATAACTGAAATGCTTTTCCTTTTCTTTTTATATATATATATGATAATTTGGACATTCGTTGGTATGATAATGAACTTTGAGTAGGACATGTGCTGCCTTTGATGTTAGAACGATTCCTGCTGGTATCTGTTTGTTTTGTTCAAATTATATCTGCATAGACGTTGTTAATAGTCACAATGTCGTATTAAGAAACAATCTACATCAGGTCGATGGATCCGACTTTCTAGTAGTCGGGTTCACCCCTTAATAGATGCACAAATACTTAATTGTTGGTTTGTTGTGTAAAGAGTTAAAAATTGGTGAAAAGGCATCAAGGAAGGGGGTCAGAACCTATAAATGGTCAGACTCACTCCTCAGGAAATTCTTAAAGTTACCAAAGTCCTTTGGAAACACAAGCTGAAGACGTGAAAGGGGCTGCTGGCTCGCACAGGAGCAACAACTGATTTGCCTCATTCCTTTTTTATTATTATTAGAAATGTACAGTAGAAAAAGAGAATGTAATAAATAAGCTTTCTTTTGTACTAATTGTAAAGAAGGGACTGGATTAAAACTGTATTCAAATTATGCCCATTCCTATTTCATGAAATTAAGTCAGTTTTTTTAATATATTTTGATAATTATTGTAATGGTTGGATTATGGTCAAAACCCCTCCCCTTAACACGATCTCAATATATATATATATATAAAACGAAATTCTCTTGAAGATTATAGGTTTGAGGATATTTGTTTCATAAAAACTTCATTGATTTACAAAACACCAAAAGAAAATCTTTCCTTTTCGTCTCTAAACTGAATCGCTGAACAAATAGGTATAAATTTTATAGTTCAGAGGCGTTTGTATGAACTTGTAAACATCTGCTGAGATTTCAAATAAGTGCTCTATATTTGGTGAGTTTTGAGAAAAAAATGTAAATAGAAATCTGTCTCTTCCACTTGCCTCATACGTTCTGAAATTTTCAAGTTTTGGATACTATAGCATGTACAAAAATCGTCAAACTAAGTTCAGTAGATACCAAATTAAATAGCATGAATCTAAGTCTTAGGAATCGGTTAAGAGACTATACTATAGCTAATGTGCTCATTTGGCTTCTTAAATAAAGTGATTTGCAAATCAGTATTTTTTGACTTTCCCTATATGATGGCATGATTTCCCTTTGTAGTTGTGTAGCTTCTATCCTTTTGCAAACTAGCCACAATTAGGATTGGCCAAGAGAGTTAAAACAATTTGGGGCTAAAACATGGCCATAGCCCGAAGCATGTCGTCTTTAGACTAATGAATATCATTTAGGTGATCTTTTAGGTAGAATGATACTTTAGCCTGAAATCTGGTAAAGAATCGAATATCATTCCAAAACTACCATAACCTACACTCGGGAGTGGCAACTCATGCCCCCGACCCTCAACTCAAAACCTTAATAAAATGTACATAGCGACCACGGGTGCATTTCATGTGACGTGCCTGCCGTGTGCTAAAAAAACAACAAGGGCACACCACGTGACTTGTTTAAGATAAATCCATAAACGTCTAATTGATCTTAAGACTAAAACGCTCTTTCAAAAAATAAAAAACGTAAAGAATTATCGAACATCGCCACAAATGGGCATTATAAAACCATCATGACCACATTCGTGACTACGTAATCTACACTCGGGTGCGACAACTCATGTCCCCGTCTTTAACTTCGAATCATAATAAAATCACATGTTGCAATTACGGGTGCATTTCATGTGGCGTAATTGTAACATGTACAAAAGAAGACAAGTGCACATCTTCGTGACTTGTTTTTCAAGATAAATCCATAACTGTCCAAAGCGGTTAAGAATAAAAAGGCTACGCACACAATAGGCTAAAACACGTAAACAATCAGATAATTTAGGCCAAATATTAATAGTTAAGCGACCGTGCTAGAACTACGGAACTCGGGAATGCCTAACACCTTCTCCCAGGTTAAGAGAATTTCTTACTCGAGTTTCTAGTCGCAGACAAATCAAAACAGAGTCAAATCTTCCTCGGTTTGGGATTTTCAAAACAAAACGGTGTCCCGGAGCATCGTCAAAAATCTGGGTGGCGACTCTGAAATAATAATAAATCCCAAAAACTGAATTATGCCACTTTAATTGGAAAAACTAGCTTATTAACCTTCATTAATCCTGGGGTAGTAAAAAGGAGGTGTGACAGCTCTGGCGACTCTGCTGGGGATCGAACCCAGAATCTCTGGTTCAGGGTTCAAGAATTCGAGCTTATATAACTGTTATGTTTTGGCTTTCATTATCTGATTTTACGTGTTTAAACCTAATGTGCTAGTTGCCGCATTTAGCGCTTTGATATTATTTGAATTGCATATAAACTGTGTCGAAACCCTCCTTCTCTCTGAGTCTTCTAAATCATCTGGGAAGTGTGCATTTTGTGTGACTTCTTTTCTGTTAGAGTCATCCAAATTTTAGAACGAGGTACGGACAAGTTGCAAAGCCAGTGAAGCTTCTGTATTCCCGGTATGCTGCCCCGACCTCGGCTCGAGCTGTCCGCTTGGGTAAGCCTTGTCTAGAACAAAATCCAGGGTATAAACCTAGTATGACATAGCCTCATGCCGGATCCCTAGTAGGTACGTTTATTTGCATCACGTGCATTTGACTTAGGGGACTCAACACAGGGGTTGGGTCCGTCTAGGACAGGTGAACCCAAAATGAAAGACCATCTTGATGCATCCTACTTTCTATGTGTACAACATTTTGTTACGGTTTGTTTGTTGACCGACTAAAAGAAGATAACAGAAAAACCAAGAGAGGAATAGAATAGGAGACTTATCCGATTTTTGAAAAAAAAAACCGATATTCAAAATCATCTCGAAACTCTGCCAAAATTTCTGAAAAAATGGAAAATAGATTTCAAAACAAAGTCGGTGCATAATTTTCAAAGTTATGTCGAGATTTCCCGAACTACGCATTGTTTGATTCTCATCGGATGTGAGATACGTAGGCAACCCTCATCGGCTCCAACTTTATTTTCAAAACCAAAATAGAAAAATACGGTCGCAAAATTAGGTGATGCTCTTCTTGCCTAAATAGCCAATTGTCCCAACGGGACGCCGGAAGGCTATTTTTGCAAAAATAGCCACTTATAGTCTTTTCAAAAATATTTTTCCCAATTAGCGAGCACAACCTTAAAAGCTTCCTACCCGAAGTATTGAAGGGCCGTATTCGCGAGGGATGGTCCATTTTCTTTGTTACAAAACTTTTGCAAAAAATAAGACTTTTTCGCATTTGACCAACATTTTTTATGGATTTGTTTTCTTAATCAAAACATTTAAACAAATGTGCATGATGAATACAGTTGAAAACACTCCCTTTAGGGGCGTCGAGGAAATTCCCGTGGGACTCCATATGTGGTGGAGCGACTTAGGGGAAGTTAGTAGAAAGTCTACCGTAAAAGCTTTAGGCGAACTCACTTGCCTTCTAAAAATCAAGCCAAGGTTGGACATCGTCGAAGCTCTAGTGTCGTTTTGGGACCCCGCCCACAACGTGTTCCATTTTTCAAACTTTGAGTTGACACCTACACTAGAGGAAATAACGGGGTATGCTGGTCTCGGTGACAATCTTAGAAGTCGGTATCCGGTGGCACCCGGGGCAGTAACTCCACATAAATTCTTGGATCTTTTGAACATTAGTCGGGACACTCAGGACTCACACCTGGCTCAAGGGTTCTGCACTTTCTATTTCCTGTACAAACGTTATGGAGATCCTCGGGGTTATGAAGCTGAAAATACTGGTCTGACTCACTACAAGAACCCGGCTAAATGGGAAGCCCGCCAGGGGTTAGCTTTCGTGGTAGCATTCCTGGGCACCTTAATCTGCCCCATAGGTGACAGACTTATAGATATCAAACTGGTAGGGATGGAGGATTTCATGATGAAGAAGAATAATGGAACTCTTATGCCAATGATCTTAGCCGAGATTTACCGTACTCTGACAATTTTCCAGTCTGGGGGAAAGTTCTTTGAAGGGTGCAATCTGCTCCTACAGATTTGGATGATCGAGCACCTCTGTCATCGCCCAGGTTACATGAACTACGGCTTAACCGGTTTGAATTGTATCGAAGAACACAGTACTCGGGTAGAGGGCCACAAATCCTGAGGGTACAAAGGCATGTCACTCACATTTGAGTTCATTGACCGCCGACCGAATCGAGTGGACTTTCAGATGGCTCCCTGTCGGCGAGGTTATCAATATGTCCGCTGAGGAGTGTTATCTTTTGTTAATGGGTCTTTGGAGTATCCAACCATATGCCCCACATCGGGTCTTACGGCAGTTGGGTCGACAACAAGGCATTCCACATGATGAGGACCTAAGCCAACAAGCCATTGAGTTGTGCCCGAGAGCTACATTTCCGGAAAATAGGGTCCGGCAGATCTGGAACTAGTGCAGATTCTTAGAGCCTCAGACTCGGGTAAGAAACTTATCTCAAGGGGAAGTAAAGCCAACCTATATTTCTTGGTATGGTAGAAGAGGCCGAGAGCACCAGGAACCGGAGCGACCTGCGAAAAGACCTCACGTGCAGCATTTTACTGAGCAGACACAAGAACATTGGGGTTGGATAGAAAAGGAAAACAACTACCGGGCTACAATAAGTAAACTGGAGTCCCAGATCCGAGAGATCAAATTTGAAAACACTTTACCAACCGTTGCATCCGAAGGGGAAAGAAACAGGTTGAACAAAGAAAACGAAGCCCTCCGGGCTCAGATCCAGAAAATAAGGATAGCCGTTGAAAACCCCGAAAGAAGTAGAGTCGACGAAAGACTTGTCACCAGGCTCAGGAAAAGGTTGTGTAGCTATAGTGACGACCTGGACAAAGCCGAAGAAGATTTGACCCGAGTTCGAGCAAAGTTGGCAAAGAATGCAGAAGAAAGGGCAGAATTCGTGCAAAAATTGAAGAGAAAGCATGACCAAGAAGTTCTGGGTTTGAAAGAAAGAATGGCCACTTTTGAAAACAAAATGGCCAAGCAAGCAAAAAGGTAGAAAGGGAGCAGTGCTATGACATGATAGACTAGTTGGAAGAAGAATTGCGACAATGGCAAGAGCAAAGTCACAAAGACGCCCATGCTTTAGAGGCAAGATCTCAGTAGATCGAGCGTCTACTTCAGGAAAAAGGTATCATCAGGCAAAAGGTCTGGGAGATAGCTGATTACATTGTCACCAAATGCCAGGAATGCGAAGATATGACTCGGACCACCTTCTTCTCAGCGGTTATGATCTTCGTCCACAAGATAATGGACGACCTCTACTGCCTCCAACAAGATATAGCACGCAGGCCCGTGGCAAGGCCAAATTATGCCCCACGGGTCCCTGAAGCAATGGAAGCACTGATGTATTTTTGATATTTCTCGAGTCTGTATTTTATTTTCCTGCTGTAGTCCTGTCTAAGTCCACTGTAGTTTTTACATTTCCAAGAAAGCATATCTTAAGTCTTTTGTAGTTTTTAAAATTACAAAAAGATGTACTGAAGTTTCCTATCTTATGAATGAAGGTCTCGAAAAAATGTTTATTCCCTCCCTTCAGATTTATCCCTTGAACTACGTAATGATCTGATTCACACGGTGCCGTGATACGTAGGCAATCCACATAGGATTCGATCATAATCTTAAGAAAGGTGAGTGAGAAATAAAAGAGCAAAAATAATATAATGAAAGAAAGAAAAGAGTGATAAAATGATAGAGAAAATCAAAAGGTGAAAATAGAATGAAAAAGGGGGAAAGTTCAAATCCGAGAAAATAAAGCCGGGATGAGACACACAACTGTTGCAAAACATATAGAAAGCGTTCAATTGCCTAGGTGCATTGCATACCCCAAACGTGCGATTCCCTATGTGATAAATCTTTCAACCTAACGTTTTGTTGGTTCACTCTTAAAGGTGTTTTTCTAAGGTGGTTGGTTTTTGCGGTAACCTAGCTTCCCATACTTACTTCACTAGATCAAAAGGAAGCATAGAAATGACATCCGAAAGTCTCTTATCAATCATCAACTCTTCCGTGGAGGACCCGAATCCAGTCATCCCAACATCTGAGTCAGCCACAGCTGAAGAGAACAGGATTCTGCGTTGCCGCATGCTGGAAATGTGGGACGCATGGTCCAATGGTAGGGAATCGTCCAGTTCCATCCTGGGTTTCCCAGAGATAATCCCCAGGACAGGCAGAACCTCCAACATCCCTATAAGTTACCCAGCCACGCCACTCGGATACCCAACTATGTCGGCTCACTTTGCCGGAAGGCCTTCTGAGGTTCGCCCCCAGGTCCTGTTTTCCGATGCATCTTCCAACATCTTCACCGCACCACCGAGCTCCGCCATGGCTCCACCAACCATCTCTGGACCAAGCTTTGAGCCACCCGCGTTTACATTCCAAACATCGTCATTTCTGGGAACCACTCATATCACTCTCGATTCATACCCCGAACAACCCCAATATGAAGTTACTTTGGGACAAGATAAGAAAAGCCCCGAGCACGAAGAAATGGCTCGGAAAATGAAGAGTATCAAGCAGAGAATTAAGAACATACATGGGCTGAGTGGGCAGAAAAGCGTCTCCTATGCCGATTTGTGCATGTTCCCGCACGTCCATTTGCCTCTCGGGTTTAAAACCCCCAAGTTCGAAAAATATGACGGACATGGGGACCCCAAAGCTCATCTGAAAAGGTATTGCAACCAACTCCGTGGAGCAGGTGGGAAAGAGGAACTTCTCATGGCATATTTCGGAGAGAGCTTAATAGGGATTGCATCAGAATGGTACATGGACCAGGATATATCCCACTGGCACGTATGGGATGACCTGGCCCGGGACTTTGTTCGACAATTCCAATACAACATGGATATCGCCCCCGATAGAAACTCTCTATCCAACCTTAAAAAGAAGTCCTCAGAAAGTTTCAGAGAGTACGCTATTAAGTGGCGCGAGGAGTCTTTCAGGGTCAAACCTGCGATGGATGAGGTCGAAATGGTCAGTATTTTTCTGCAAGCACAGGAAGCTGATTACATCCAAAATATGATGTCCGCCATGGGAAAACCCTTTGCGGAAGCAATCAAAATTGGATAAATGATTGAGAATGGTCTAAATACCAGTTGTATCCTGAGCTAATCAGCCATAAGAGCAACCTCCCAGGCAATCCAAAACGAGTCAGGGAGTGCAGCCAACAGAAAGAAGAAAGAAGAAGGGGCCATGATGGCTTCCGATGTCAGGGGTTCTCGGCAATACTCAGGTCCTTTCCCCAATACTTCCCAACACTACTACCCTAACCAAGATGCAGCTTATGCTACGCCCCCTTTTCCCTATACGGTGATGAACGCTCAGCCGCACCCCAGGCCGCAACAATAATACAACCAGAACAGAGCTCCACCCCTGAGAAATAACCATTTCCCCCAGCTCCATATAATCCACGCCCTCCTCAAAACAAGTATCCATACAATACCTACCCCCGTGAACCACCAAGGAGACCTAACTTCACTTCTATCGGTGAGCCATATTCGAGCCTTTTCCCAAAGTTAGTCCAGATGGGACTTCTGCAGCCCGTACCTCCGACCAGGCAAAATCTAACATCAGCATCATATAAGCCGGGAACCAATTGTGCCTACCATTCCGGAGCAGAAAGGCACGACACAGAGGAGTGTTGGACCCTTAAACGAGCTGTGGAAAACCTTATAAAGCAAAATAAAGTGGTGTTAAGGGACGAAGAAGCTCCCAATGTGACGAACAATCCATTGCCCATCCACAATAATGGGCCCATTATCGGCATGATGCGAGGACCAAGATTTTGATCCAGCTTTAAAATCTATCATTTCCATCGCAGATATAGAGAAAAAGCCCAAGGCGGCACCCAAGCCAGCCAAGGAAATGAAGAAGAGTAACCCTGTCCCTCAAGCCACCGGAAAAGCGGAAGCCAAGACAAAGATGGGATCCTCTAAAGACACTGTTCTTTATGTCCCCAGGGCACTCAGGAAGGAACAATGCGTTTTAAGTCCTCCTGGAAGATTTCAATTCAATAGAACAATGATGAACAACCCAAAGATGTACATACCAAAGGGGACGTATGCAGCGCGGGGGAAAATAATTTCACCATGGTTGAACGGGCTCGTGGTTATTAGCCGCGCGTCATAAACTCCCGTGAAGGATAATACTGCCGTCCCTTGGAATTACAATAAGACGGTGATAACATACAAAGGAAAAGATATCACAGGGAAAGCAATTGAAGCAAACTCCTCTAAAGGATACCTCAATCTGAAAGAGCTATCCAAAAACAAGCACAAACGTTTCCCTCTTAAAAAACCTATCACCGCCGAAGAGGCTGAAGAGTTCTTTAAGAAAATGAACATGACTGAATACGCCACAATTGAAGAACTCAAGAAAACTCCTGACCAAGTCTCACTCTTATCTCTGTTGATGGGCTCAAACAAGCATCAGAAAATACTCTTGAATACGCTGAATGAAGCGTATGTGCCGGCGGAGACCTCAGTCGAGAAATTAGAAAGAATGGTATTCCGCTTCTTTGGAGTAAACAAAATTTCTTTCAGCCGGAATGATCTACCTCCCGAGGGAGCCGCTCACAAAAAAGCCTTACACTTAACAGTAAAAAGTGAGGGATATTATGTGAAGAGAGTTATGCTTGATGGAGGTTCTGGGGTAGATATTTTCCCTTTGTCAATACTAAAAGGAATGGGAATCGGCACCGAGAGAATCAGTCCAAATAACGTCTGTGTCCGCGCCTTTGACGGTATCAAAAGGGACACCATTGGCGAAATAGACATAGTCATGAAAATCGGCCCTGTGGATTTTATGGTAACCTTCCAAATCTTGGATATGGACACCTCATATAACTTCCTGCTAGGAAGACCATGTATTCACGCTGCCAGGGCAGTGCCATCTACCCTCCACCAGATGGTCATGTTTGAGCATGAAAATCAAGAGATAGTGGTCCATGGGGAAGACAAGCAATCAATATACAGAGACCCCTCGATCCCCTGTCTCGAAGCCAGAGAAGGAAGTGAGCATATTGTCTATCAGGCATTTGAAATTGTGCTTGCCGATCAACACGAAGAAGTTACTCTGTGCCCGCAGCCTTGTCTATCAAATGCGTCAATCATGGTCGCTACCGACATGATTAGACATGGATACAAACCCAGAAAGGGGCTTGGCGTGTCCTTACAGGGTATCACGGAACCGATCTCTCTACATGTCGCTGAAACATTCTTTGGCATAGGTTTCCAGGCTTCAGAAGACGATGTGGAATGGGCTAACGCTCGAAAGAAAGATGGTTGGGACTTGCCTCAGCTAGTCCCCCACATTACTGAAATTTTCATCGAGCCACAATATATTGAAGAAGAAGAGGAGGCCTTTATGGCCGAAGAAATTAAGGAAATATGCGAGGCCATGAAACAAGTGCTATATGAAACTAACATGGTCTAGCTGAGAGAAGGCTCAAGCACCGCTGAGGTGAAATACATGGGCCAAAATGCCAAGTTGCAGAACAGGAAGGCTACTCCATTCCCCGTCAGGCGGGAGTCCCGGTAGTTCAGTTTTTCCATCTTTTCTGCACTATGAGTTATTTCAGGATGTAACTCAAGTGTTTTTTAATTTATCGCCTTTGAATTCCGATGTAAATCCTCCTATGTTCAAATTCAATGAAATGAAATCAAAATTTCATCGTCTATTATTCTTTCTGATTTTGCTTATTTTTCTTATTTTCAGTCCTAATAATGCGGCCTTAAATAACATGACATGCTTACGGACTTCATGCTCCGATCTTAATACGCTGTCTAACCTCTAAAAAAATAAATCAAGAATCGGAATATGATAAAGAAGAGGCTTTTAGGGAAATAAACCGAGAACTAGAAAAATTCGAGAACAAGCCTAAGCCAAACTTAAACGAAACAGAACTCGCCAATTTGGGTAATGCAGAAGAGGTTCGAGAAACCATGATAAGCATCCACACTGATGAAAGAACTAAGGACGCTTTGATTCAACTTCTACTTGAATTCAAAGACGTGTTTGTTTTGTCCTATGACAACATTCCCGGATTAAGTGTTGACTTAGTGGTACACAAATTGCCGACCTACCCCGGTTATCCCCCTGTCCAACAAAAGCAAAGGAAATTCAAAACAGATATGAGTGACAAAATCAAAGAAGAGGTCACTAAACAATTAAAAGCTGGAGTGATCCGAGTGGTCCAATACACCACCTGGCTGGCCAATGTGGTTCCAGTACCTAAAAAAGACGGAAAGGTCAGGGTATGTGTCGACTACCGAGATTTGAATAAAGCGAGCCCCAAAGATAAATTTCCACTGCCAAACATACATATCCTTGTTGACAATTGTGCCAAACATGAGGTACAATATTTCGTGGATTGCTATGCTGGATATCACCAGGTATTGATGGATGAAGAAGATGCAGAAAAGACAGCCTCCACTACACCCTGGGGCACCTATTATTATCGAGTCATGCCGTTCGGTCTAAAGAACATTGGGGAAACATATATGAGGGCCATGACCGCCATTTTCCACGACATGATGCATCAGAAGATTGAGGTATATGTGAATGATGTGATTATTAAATCCAGGACGCAAGATGACCATGTCCAGCATTTGAGGAAATTCTTCGAACGCCTGCGTAAGTATGATCTTAAATTAAACCCGACCAAGTGTGCCTTCGGAGTTCCATATGGGAATTACTGGGGTTTATAGTCAGCCGACGGGGCATAGAGCTGGACCCGACAAAGATAAAATCTATTCGGGATCTCCCACCTCCAAGAACCAAGAAGGAGGTCATGAGTCTGCTGGGTAGGTTGAATTACATCAGCAGGTTCATCGCTCAGTTAACATCCACATGTGAGCCTATATTCAAGCTGTTGAAGAAAGATGCAACCATCAAATGGACAGACGAATGCCAGGACGCTTTCGACAAGATCAAAGAATATTTGTCGAACCCGTCAGTGCTAGTCCCACTAGAACCAGAAAGACCTTTGTTCTTATACCTGACGGTGTTAGAAAATTCCTTCGGGTGCGTTCTCGGGCAACATGACGTAACCGGGAAGAAAGAACATGCCATATATTACTTAAGCAAGAAGTTCACGAGCTACGAAGCCAAGTATACGCTATTAGAAAGAACTTGATGCGCTCTAACTTGGGTCGCTCAGAAGCTTCGGCATTATTTGTTGGCTTATACCACCTACCTCATCACTAGGCTGGATCCATTGAAATACATATTCCAAAAACCAATGCCCACTGGGAGATTAGAAAAGTGGTAGATTTTTCTCACCGAATTCGACATATCCTATGTCACTCGCACGACAATGAAAGCCCAGGCCTTGGCAGATCACTTGGCAGAAAATCCTATCGATGACGACTACCAACCTCTAAGTACTTATTTCCCAGACGGGGAGGTAAAATCAGTCGAGATAACTTCTGAGGACGCCAGCACTTGGAAAATGTTCTTTGATGGAGCTGTAAATGCAAAAGGTGTTAGGATTGGGGCAATCTTGATTTCTCCCATGGGACAACACTATCCGGCCACAGCCCGTCTCCGTTTCTTCTGTACAAACATACTGCCGAATATGAAGCTTGTATAATGGGCATGAACTTGGCCATTGACATGGATGTAGAAGAGTTATTGATCATGGGAGATTCTGATCTGATTATCAAACAGGCTCAGGGAGAATGGGAAACTCGAGATGTTAAGCTCCTTCCATACAGACAACATGTGGAGGATCTTAGCAAACGATTCAAAGTTGTCGAGTTTAGATATATTCCTCGATGCCACAACGAGTAAGACGATGCGCTGGCTACCCTAGCTACAATGCTGCCATATCCGGGTAATGTTCACATTCACCCGTTGGAAATTCAAATCAAGGAAAGGCATGGTTATTGCAACACGGTCGAAATAGAGCCCGATGTCCAACCATGGTATCACGATATCAAAAGATTCTTGAAAACAAAAGAATATCCAGAGCAGGCCAATGGGGACTAAAAGAGAACCATCCGGAGACTCGCCAACAGGTTCTTCCTAAGTGGGGAAGTACTATATAAGAGGACTCCCGATCTGAATCTATTAAGGTGTGTAGATACCAAGGAAACCGAAAAGATCATGAACGAGGTGCATTCAGGAGTATGCGCTCCTCACATGAATGGGTACGTTCTCGCAAAGAAAATCTTGCGGGCCATGTATTATTGGATGACCATGGAGAAAGATTGCTTCACCTTCATCCGAAAATGCCATAAGTGTTAAATACATGGCAATTTGATCAATGAACCACCATCAGAATTGCATCCTATGTCAGCACCCTGGCCGTTTGTTGCCTGGGGAATGGATGTCATCGGGCCAATCGAGCCAATCGAGCCAAAGGCCTCAAACGTGCATAGATTTATTTTTGTCGCTATCGACTATTTCACGAAATGGGTCGAGGCAGTCACATTCAAAGCTGTCACTAAGAAAGCAGTGGTGGATTTCGTGAACTCTAATATCATCTGTCATTTTGGTATCCCAAAGACTATCATTACCGACAATGCCGCGAATCTGAACAGTAACCTGATGAGGGAGGTATGTGAACAGTTCCAAATCATACACCGCAATTCTACCCCTTACCGACCCAAAGCCAATGGCGTCGTTGAAGCAGCAAACAACAATATCAAGAAGATCCTCAGGAAAACGATTCAAACTTCCAGGAAATGGCACGAGAAATTGCCCTTTGCATTATTGGGATATCGCACGACAGTGCGCACGTCGGTTGGAGCTACTCCTTATCTATTGGTTTATGGCAATGAAGCTGTAATACCCGCAGAAGTTGAAATTCCCTCCCTGCAGATTATTGTTGAAGAAAAAATTGAGGACGAATGGTTCAAAACCCGATTGGAACAATTAACTCTGATTGACGAGAAAAGGATGGCCGCAGTTTGCCACTGGCAGTGTACCAATATAGAATGGCCTGCGCCTGCAACAAGAAATTGCAGCCTAGGAACTTTGAAGTAGGGAAACTTGTTTTAAGACGTATCCTCCCACACCACGAAGAGGCGAAAGGAAAATTCGCCCCGAATTGGAAAGGTCCATACATCATAAGGAAATTGCTTCCAAAAGGAGCATTGTACCCGGGGGACATCGAAGGAAATTACCCCGAAACAGCTGTCAATGCAGATGCAGTCTTAAAAACCCCTCCCCTTCACAAGATCTCAATATATATATATATATATA
>ML260531.1:0-19453 GCA_005239495.1 Nicotiana undulata | reverse complement strand
AAACGAAATTCTCTTGAAGATTATAGGTTTGAGGATATTTGTTTCATAATAACTTCATTGATTTACAAAACACCAAAAGAAAATGTTTCCTTTTCGTCTCTAAACTGAATCGCTGAACAAATAGGTATAAATTTTATAGTTCAGAGGCGTTTGTATGAACTTGTAAACATCTGCTAAGATTTCAAATAAGTGCTCTATATTTGTTGAGTTTTGAGAAAAAATGTAAATAGAAATCTGTCTCTTCCACTTGCCTCATACGTTCTGAAAATTTCAAGTTTTGGATACTATAGCATGTGCAAAAATCGTCAAACTAAGTTCAGTAGATACCAAATTAAATAGCATGAATCTAAGTCTTAGGAATCGGTTAAGAGACTATACTATAGCTAATGTGCTCATTTGGTTTCTTGAATAAAGTGATTTTCAAATCAGTATTTTTTGACTTTCCCTATATGATGGCATGATTTCCCTTTGTAGTTGTGTAGCTTCTATCCTTTTGCAAACTAGCCACAATTAGGATTGGCCAAGAGAGTTGAAACAATTTGGGGCTAAAACATGGCCATAGCCCGAAGCATTTCGTCTTTAGACTAATGAATATCATTTAGGTGATCTTTTAGGTAGAATGATACTTTAGCTTGAAATTATGTAAAGAATCGAATATCATTCCAAAACTACCATAACCTACACTCGGGAGTGGCAAATCATGCTCCCGACCCTCAACTCAAAACCTTAATAAAATGTACATAGCGACCACGGGTGCATTTCATGTGACTTGTCTGCCGTGTGCTCAAAAAAACAACAACAAGTGCATGCCATCGTGACTTGTTTAAGATAAATCCATAAACGTCCTAATTGATCTTAAGACTAAAACGCTCTTTCAAAAAATAGAAAACATAAAGAATGATCGAACATCGCCACAAATGGGCATTATAAAACCATCACGACCACATTCATGACTACGTAATCTACACTCGGGTGCGACAACTCATGTCCCCCTCTTTAACTTTGAATCATAATAAAGTCACGTGTTGCAATTACAGGTGCATTTCATGTGGCGTAATTGTAACATGTACAAAAGCATAAAAGTGCACGTCTTCGTGACTTATTTTTCAAGATAAATCCATAAATGTCCAAAGCGGTTAAGAATAAAAAGGCTAAGCACACAATAGGCTAAAACACGTAAACAATCAGATAATTTAGGCCAAATATTAATAGTTAAGCGACCGTGCTAGAACCACGGAACTTGGGAATGCCTAACACCTTCTCCCGTGTTAATAGAATTCCTTACTCGAATTTCTGGTCGCAGACAAATCAAAACAGAGTCAAATCTTCCTCGGTTTGGGATTTTCAAAACAAAACGGTGTCCCGAAACATCGTCAAAAATCCGGGTGGCGACTCTGAAATAATAATAAATCCCAAAAATCGAATTATGTCTCTTTAATTGGAAAAACTCCCTTATTACCCTTCATTAATCCCGGGGTAGTAAAAAGGAGGTGTGACAGCAGCTCATGCGAATAATAGGAAGAAGCCAATCGGAAGCAGGGTCACCCGAAGATCACAAACTCGGAAGGTCTTGCCAACGCCTCATGACCCCCGTACTGATAATCCGGCCGAATCCGAGAGTCAGATCGACATCCAAGATTTGAAAAGGGAGTTAGAAAACTCAAAGGGAAGACGAAGGGGAACGCCTCTCCAAAGTCCTACAGGCATATCACACAACTCCAAAATCTAAGCATAAGAGAAAACGTCGTCCTTTCCGGCGATCGGGCCCTGGCTCATAACACTAGCCGAAGAGATAGAAACAGACGCCAAAATTTGGCATGCCACGGAGAATTCAAGCAACAAAGACATGACTAAAGCCCTCGAGTTAATAGATAAAAGACGGGGAGCTCCGTCGGTTCAACTAGCCATCCAAAAATGAAAAGCCACTTACCGACATTTCGGAGTCGGGGACTCGGTCTTAAGAAAGGATGTCCCAAAATATTCGAAGCCCTAAATGATACAGGGCCTAGACAAGCCCAAACACGGAAGGTCCGTATCGCGCCCTCTGAAAAATCAACAAGAAATCATGCGAGATCGGCATCTCGGCAGACGAGCAGCCTCCAAATGAGTTAAACGCACCCCTGCTTAGACACTGCCGCCGCTAAGGTAAAACCATACTCCCGTTTTCATTCATATATCCCGAACTAACTTCTGCAGATGCCCCGCAGAAGACATCAAAACACTCGTCAGCTTCGAAAGACCCTTGGGATACGCTAGCGTATGATGCACTCTTTTCCTTCGATCGGGTTTTATCCCTAAAATGGGTTTTACCAACAAGGTTTTTAACGAGGCAAAATCTATGAGCTATCCCAGGAAAGCTCAACCAAGTATCCAAGACTCCAATCAACCTCAAATGGTGGGAAGCATACCATCCGCCTAGGAGAAACTATCGAAAAAAGTCTCGATAGGAGAATGATGTAGCAGGCCAAAAGGTCAAGAGAACCGCGCATGCATAGGATGACCGAGCCCTTAACACTGAAAGGTATGTACACATATACCGAATAATCGAAGGAAGCATATTTTATACAATCATTTCACTTTCAAAAGGGATACTTCATCGCTAATAATGGCTCCATAGCCAAGGGATTCCCAAGAACTCGGGGACCGAAACGAAAACACAAATAAAGGCGGTAAAATCCTGAATGGGTAACCTCGAGCCCAAAAGTAATCCGAGGGCATTTTCAAAACCACAAAGTCCTCAAGCCGTAATCAAAACTATAAGTCCTACGGGCATGACCTAGATTGTAAAGCATGAACGGGCATACCTAAATAACAAAGACCAATCCCGATTTCTAAGCCAAGGCTATACATTCGAACTTGTAAGACCCCTAAAAAGACATACCTTCGAATGTAGATGCAGAGGATACGATATTCGGGGGCTAATGGCTCCGTCCAAACAAGAAGACTCTGGAGTAATGCTAATAGGTGTTAATATGATATATTTCTAATGGAAGGTCCTTTAGATATGCAAATGATTTCTAATTGACGACCTAATATTTTCCAATAGTTGGGTAGTATTTTCTCTTTATGATTTTTCCAAATATAAAAGAGTTGCTATGAAGAGTAATCAGTTAATGCCAAATAAAACTCACTTATTGCTAAGCGATTCTATTAAACAAGGTTTACAGCCTTGAGTCTTTGATATTTACTCCTACCAATCCTAACTCACTTTTCCAACTAAAGAAAGAATTTAATGACACTTGTTAATTTTTGCAACCACCAACAATAAATGAAGAATGAGAAGTAAATAAATATCAACCAACCATTATATATATATTCAATGTTAAACACCCATTATCATAACACCCATTTAGGGTCCACAACCTTAGTATTTCAAGCTAGCTACTCATGCTTAAAAGCAAAAATATGAGAGTAATAAATGTCATAAAGCTTACAAAATACAAAAAATTTCACTTCTAAAGCTTCCAAAAGAGAGGAATATTCAAAGTGTGTATTGTAGCTCAAAAACCAGACAAGAATGATTCACAAAACCCCAATAAATTTATAGTGGGCTAAAACTCGGGGTAAAAAACGGACAAAATACCCTTCGAGGTCAACTATGCAACCGCATTCCTGTTGCATAACAGAAATGCTGTTTGCATTCTTAATGAATCCATCGCAGATTTGAAACCCTAGTCCTCAGGTACTCGTCACATTCATGTTATGCGGTCCGCATTGTTGATATGCGACCGCATAATAATCATCGCATTTTTGCTCTCAGCTTTTGGCATAGGAGGTTTGCGGTCCATTATGGGGCTCGCAAACCTGTTATGCGATCGCATAATGGACCGCATTCTTGCACTTGAAAGTTGCCAAATAAACTGTTGGACTCTGCGATTCACCTGGGCATTATGCGGTCCGCATAGTAGATTTGCGGTCCGCATTGTTGACTATGCGATCACATTTTGCCTCTTTCTTGTCCATTTTCATCATTTTGATATCATTTACATGTTCTTGAGTCCTCCAACCTCATACATTGAAAAACATTAAAATTACATAAGTATAAAAGATAATTGCTTTTAAAACAAGTCAAAAACCAAGCTACTTGGTATTAAATATGCCGAAATTCTCCGGCACATCAACACCCCAACTTAAACTCTTGCTTGTCCTCAAGCAACTAAAATGACTCTATCCTAAACTAGACTCCAACTGAAAGACCGGAAACAATAATGACCATGGTCGGTGTTAATTGTCAGTACCACAAGCATGCATTTTCGTTTATTTACCCTTCATGAACAATCACTGTTATTTACAAAGAAACTACTCAACTTGTGAACTTTGAGCCTCGACCAATTTGACAAAATGTTACTCTCAGCTGAGTGCACTTGCATCCGACTTCAAGAACTCAACTTCTGTCAAACTTCACAATTCATGTGCCCTTGCCAGAAAGAAGGTCCCCACTCACACTATTTACAATGACAGCAAAAAGGGACATATTTACCAAGACACTCACTCTCACAAAGAGTTTCAAGTGTTACGACACATCGTACCATAAACTTGTACTTATTTTAAGTCGTCGCCTCTTCAAGAACATTCGGTTGGAGATTCCATAAGGACTTTTTAAGCTTGTAATGTAGGCTTAGGGGAGAGTTGGATAAAAATTTGGGTACAAGTGACTACACCCTCCTTGAACACTACTCACATGTTTCTTTCTTAATGCCCTTTGTTTCTTTTCAAACCACATAGCCCTCATTGGCTCCTAGTTACCAACATTGAACAATTTAAATACCTCTCTAGTTTTCTTTAAGGCTCCATATGTATATATATATACAAATATTTCTTTTCTTTTCTTTTTTTTCTTTTTCTCCCCCCTTTTTTATACTTTTTCTTTTGGAGCTTGAATAATTTGATGTGAATACTTTGAGGTATGGGTTCCTACACTCAATGTACAACCTTATCAATTTCCAACTTGACACCACACCCCCAACTTAGGATTTTAGACTCATTCTCAATGTTCAAGGAGGGACAGGTTCAAAAGAGGGAATAAGTTTACAAAAAGCGGAAGGGTTTGTAATGAGGTGACCAACAAAAAGGTTAAAGGCTCAAATGGGGTAACTACTGATGACATGTATACATTGGGTAGATTGAAAGGATAACTGGGTTTTCCAATATCACAAATACTAACTAAGGTCATTTCTCCAACCAGAATTACTTATCATTAGCATCGAAAAACCAACCGGGCAAGTTCTAAAGGACATAAGTAAACACGAGAATTATTCATACAAAAGCTAACACACACGGCACATGAACTATTTGACTCAACATAGTTTTAGTCCTCGAGTCAACACTTGGCAACTCGAAGCTTTCATCATGTTTACATGTATAATTCTAAGTAAGCATAGAGTCAAAAAGCGAGCCTCAAGTTCACACAGTTGATTGCCTATACAACACAAAATATATATATATATATATATATATATATATATTATATTAATTGAAGGGTATAGGTTATTTACAGACATACATGCTTGAGACTAGACACTTACACCAAACCGGTCAACATGTTTCATCCTACTTCTATGGTTCTACTATTACACCCTTGGAAAAAAACCCGGCGAACAAAAACCAAGGGGGTTCATTGCAAATTACTAAGGATTAACATGCATCCAACTATCTACTTATTTTTATTATATACAAACATACCATATGTGCAAAGACGACACAAGTTAACGATAAACAACACAAGTATGTACAAAAGTTTACCATACTTCACAGATTTATATAATCACAAAAATATGTACAAGAGTTGAAGGATTTCAAAAAGACAACAGTTTATACAATACTATCCCACCCCCAACTGAAAAGCATGCATTGTCCCTAATGCATAAGAATGTAAGACATATTTTAGGGGCTCCCTGAGGCGCACTAAGCACGATGGGAGTCGGAAGCCTGCTGAGGGATAGTGGTTTCATCCACTGCTACTGGAGCTGGGGCTGCTGAGGTCTCAGCCGGAGGGGTAACTGCCACTAGTGGTGGAGGGGTCTCCAGCTGTCCGAAAACTGAAGCTGGGATCTAAGAGCTGCTAGCCTTGCCTGCTGATGGCGGAATGTCCGATGATGTGGCCTGAATAGCTTTGTCAGCTAGTGAACGCTGTATCGCCAGCTGCACATTAGCTTCTTCTTCCTTCTCCGCAGTTGTGGTGATGGCAACCTGTTTTCCCTTCTCCTGAGGACCTTCATCATCATCGAACCATGACTTATCAGTCTCTGCCTCGTCTGTCTCCCTACCCTCGGACGCTACAGAATGTCCGGAATATTCCCCAGAAGGGATGTAAACTGTCACAGGGGAGATGGAGGCTGGGAGACTCCAAGAGTCTGGGATGTCAGGGCTGTCATCAGGGTAGAGAAATCAAGACCTTGTCCAGTCTCAGACGCGCCCACTCCCTGCTCTCCTTCCTTGGGCATGCAAGAGGATAGATCAAACTCAGATGCTGCAACTAGTGGAGCTCAGTCTTAAGTGTAGCCACATCAGTGCGGAGCTTTGGAAAGTCTCCAACCTTACCTCACTCTATCTTCTCAATTCTCACCTCAATCCCCTTTAGGCGGCCCTCATAAGATGTGTGTTGCTGCTGTAGGGCTGTCACTGATGACTGAATAGGGGTCAGGTCCTGATTGATGAGTGTAGGGAGGTCTTTCAGAAGCTGGTCTACCTTAGCGTTGGTGTGCTGAGCTAGGAGACCGAGCCTCGAAAGGACTGGCATTGAAGCAGGAGGCTGGGTAGTGGTGGCTTAAGTGGCAGGATGTGGAGTATCAGAGGATGTCCCGGTGGTTTGAGGTGCAACAAGAGTCTGGGAGTCTGAGATGTCTGTCTCAATAGGAATCTGGATTTGACTCTCCGGAGGAACAGGAGCTACCTGTGTCACCGCATCACTAATGCGTGTTATGTGTATATCCTTCTCCACCTTTCCCTTCTTGTCTGAGTGTGGAATTGTAGGAACTTCCACAGCCTTACAGAGAGTTGTGATCAAGTAGGGGAAAGGAAGTGATGTAGCTGTCTGCCATGCTCTGACCCCTATCTCTCTGAAGATGATGTCACTCACGTCGATCGTGATCCCGGTCATAATGTAAGCAATGAGAATAGCTTTCTCAATGCTTATATCTATTTCATTCTGGGTTGGGATCAAGCGGGAAGTGACAAAACTGAGAGAATCGACCCTCTCGTGTAAGATCTTCCTTGTATATTTTATGCAGAGGGTCAATCCAGGTCGGGATCCCCTTGGCGATCACTGATGCAACCCAAGTCCGCTCACTACCTCTGTTGGAAAATTTGGCCTCATACTCAGCTGTACTCGGGCGCCCAGCTGAAAAATATTGATCATTAATTGCTGCCCTATCACAGGGTACCTGCTTCCCCCGAACTAAGACAGTATCACATAACACTTTGTTGCGCTTGTGGTTTGGTGTTCTGGAGGCCCCGTAGGATGCATAGAACTCCCGCACCAATGTTTCATTAAAATCCTCAGGCAACTCAGTGAAGCATTCCCATTTTCTAGTTTTGATGTTCTCAAAAATTTGGGGATACTGCTCCTTCAGACCATTCAAACTTAGTTGTTTTTCGGCAAGGATTTCCCGTTTTGTGAGCCCTTCATTATACTGAGTTTTAGAACCAGGGAGCTCAAAACGGAGTTGGAAGTCTTCTCCTTGTTTTTGTCTTTCCTCATCTTGTAGATCTATTTCTGGCAAAGTCCTCTCCTCATCAGACTTGGAGGGACGTTCATCAATAGATTGGGGTTGTGCTTGTCGTGAACGTTTTGCCGGTTGTGCTTGACGGCTGGAGGAAGTCCTTTTATTGGATGAAGAACTATGTTTTTGGCGAGGCATATCTGCAAAGAAGAGAAGTGTGAGCGACATAGCAGACATCAAAGACAAAAAAGAAAGAATTTTTTTTAACACAGAATGTCAATTATTCGGCAGGTTATGCGGTCGCATAACCACTATGCGGACAGCAAACCTGTCGCAAACATTATGTCTGCTGGGAGGAGTCAGTTGTGCGATGGTTTATGAGATCGCATATCCATTATGTGGTTCGCATAACCATCACAAAGTTGTGCACGTGAAAAAGCTCTCACACTATGCGATCGCAAAACCCACTGCAAAGATGGATTTGCAATCGCAGAACTGCCGCAAACGACATGTCAACTTAGGTACTGAAATGTTGAAGTATGCGACGGTTCTTGCGGTCCGCATATCATCTATGCGATCGCAGAGATTCTGTATTGTGTTGTCTTCCTCACATTTCCTAGGGCTTCTTATGCGACAAGAATGCGGACCGCAAAACTACTATGCGGCCCGCAGAGACCATCGTTTTCACAACTTCCCTTATCACAACAATGCAACCCTAATTTTATGACCCAACAAGCCGTACCTAACAGGTTTTTTAGGAATTCCCCCCATTAAAAGCAGATACACACATGGACGAAATGGGAAAAACGAGCAAATATCAAAAGAAACAAATACAACAAAGTTGAACCTAAACTAAAAAGAAATTAAGTGGAATTGAGATCAGAAGAGGGAAACAAACCAAAAGAGTATGAAAGAGAAACAACAATCAATAGGTGAATCCACAGATGTCTTCCTTTCTAATCCGTTCGATTTCAAACTAGCCGTTTCTCTTCTTCTTTTGTTTTAGTTTTAGTGGAAAGTGTGTGTTAGTGGGGTGTTGATGTTGGGTTATGCGAATGGGGGTAAGGGTACGTACCTGGAGACTCTGCGACGTGTAAGTGACCGTAGAACATGGTATGCGACCGCGTAATCGTTATGGGATGGCTTGTTACTCAGGTGACTAATCGTATACAATGCGATGCACTATGCGATCACATAATTAAAATGCGGTCCGCTTAGTGCACATCCTCACCGCATTCCAGCCTTCATTTTTAGCCAAACTAACTGTCCAGGTCTGTGACTACAATGCGGTCCGCATAGTTAAAATGCGATCGCATAAGAGTCGCGGACTTCCCTGGAGTTCATTTCTTCCTTTTTACTCGCAATTTTACCCTGTTTTGTGATCTTTTGAACTACCTGCACTCTAACACACACTTTATATTGCTCAAATTACATATATTCAACAAAAATTAAAATGTAAAGGACAAAAAGGATGTTACCACACATGTGTTGCCTCCCATAAAGCGCTTTATTTAACGTCGCGGCACGACAAAGTTGACCTTTCTTTATGTTCACTCATTGGTCGGGCATGGACCATCTTGGAGAGCAAATTGCTCCACCACATGTTTTTCTCCATTTGTTCCCAAGTAGTGCTTGACGCGCTGGCCATTTACCTTTAAGGTTCAGAGCCCATCCTCTGATTCGAATTCTACATCTCCAAAATGGGAGATATCTACCACTTTGAACGGACCGGACCACTTTGATTTAAGCTTGCCCGGAAACAATTTGAGCCTTGAGTTGAAAAGCAACACCAAGTCACCCTTCTTAAACTCCCTTTTCAAGATTTTTTTGTCGTGGACAAACTTCTTCCTTTCTTTGTACACCGTTGCACTTTCATATGCATGGAACCAGAATTACTTCATTTCATTGAGTTGTGTTAACCTCAAATTTGCAGCTTCAGCCCAATCCAAGTTCAACCTTTTTAGAGCCCACATAGCTTTGTGCTCCAATTCTACGGGTAGATGACAAGACTTGCCGAAGACTAACCGGTAAGGAGAAGTGCCAATAGGAGTTTTGTATGCCATGCGGTATTGCCCACAACGCGTCATCTAGCTTCCTTGACCAGTCGGTCCGGTTTGCATTAACCGTCTTTGCTAGAATATTCTTTATCTCCCGGTTGGAAACTTCAACTTGTACACTTGATTGAGGATGATAAGGTGTTTCCACCTTATGCTTGACGCCATATTTTTCTAGTAGCCCCGTGAAAGCCTTGTTACAGAAATAAGACCTACCATCACTAAGAATGGCTCTGGGAGTGCCAAACCGAGTGAATATGTTTTTCTTCAAGAAACCGGTCACACTCCTTGCCTCAATGTTTGGTAAGGCAATTGCTTCAACCCATTTGGACACATAGTCCACATCTATCAAAATGTATTTCATACCACATGAGCTCACAAAGCAACCCATAAAGTAAATGCCCCACACATCGAAGATCTCAACCTCCATCACAAAGTGCATTGGCATTTCATGCCTATTGGAGATTGATCCTTGCCTCTGACATTGGTCACAAGCCTTGACTATTTGATTGGCATCATGATAGATCGACAGCCAATAATAACCACATTCAAGTACCTTTTCCGCCGTTTGATTACCTCCATGATGACCCCCAACCGGTGAGTCATGGCATGCCCTTAGAATTGGCATAATCTCCTCTTCTGGAACACACCTTCGAACGATGTTATTTGCACAAATACGGAACAAGAATGGTTCTTCCCAATAATACTGCCGACACTCTCTCAAGAACTTCTTCTTTTTGTATGCTTCCAAATCATCCGGAATGAGGTCACTAACCAATTAGTTGGCAATATTGGCGTACCAATGTGTAGATGAAGAAGATAATTCCAAGATGTGCTCATCGGGAAAGGCATCATTGATATCAAGATTATCCTTTGGTCGTACGTCTTCTTCAAGCCTAGAGAGATGATCCGCCACTTGGTTTTCGGTGCCCTTGCGGTCCTTGACTTCAAAGTCAAATTCTTGCAATAAGAGGACCCGCCAGATTAGTCTTGGTTTGGCATCTTTCTTCGCCATGAGATAGCGAAGAGTTGCTTGGTCGGTGTAGACCACTACCTTAGACCCCAACAAATAAGCTCGAAATTTTTCAAAGGCAAACACAATGGAAAGAAGCTCTTGCTCCGTCACCATATAGTTCATTTGCGCACCGTTGAGTGTCTTGCTTGCATAATAGATAGGGTGGAGAACCTTGTTATGCCGTTGACCCAAAACTGCTCCAAATGCTACACCACTGGCATCACACATTAGCTCGAATGGAAGAGACCAATCCGGTGTGACAATAATGGGTGCCGTGGTGAGCTTCTCTTTTAGCTCCTCAAATGCCTTGAGGCACTTGTCATCAAACACAAACTTGACGTCTTTTTCAAGGAGCTTGCACATAGTATTTGCAATTTTAGAAAAGTCCTTGATAAAGCGCCGATAGAATCCGGCATGCCCTAGAAAGCTTCGAATACCTTTTACCGATGTTGGTGGAGGAAGTTTGGAAATGATTTCAATCTTTTCCCGATCAACCTCAATGCCATGTTTTGAACTTTTATGCCCTAAGACAATGCCTTCGTTCACCATGAAGTGGCATTTCTCCCAGTTAAGAACAAGGTTCGTCTCCTCACATCTCTTGAGTCTAAGATTCTCAAGACAATGCTCAAAAGAGTCACCTACCACCGAAAAGTTGTCCATGAAAACCTCTAGGAAATCCTCCACCATATCGGAGAAGATGGACATCATGCATCGTTGAAAGGTAGCCGCAGTGTTGCACAAACCAAACAGCATCCGGCTAAAGGCAAAGGTTCCATATGGACAAGTGAATATTGTCTTCTCTTGGTCCTCCAATGCTATATTGATTTGGTTGTAACCGAAATACCCATCAAGGAAGCAATAGAAAGCTTTTCCCGCTAGCCGATCAAGCATTTGATCAATAAAAGGCATAGGGAAATGATCTTTGCATGTGGCATTGTTGAGCTTCTGATAGTCCATGCATACTCTCCACCCGGTGACTGTCCGTGTTGGGATAAGCTCATTCTTTTCATTGTGAATTACCGTCATGCCTCCCATTTTTGGTACACATTGCACCGGACTCACCCATGGACTATCCGCAATGGGGTAGACAACCCCGGAATCCAACCATTTGATTGTCTCTTTCTTGACCACCTATTGAATCGAAGGATTTAATATCCTTTGGTGTTCAACACTTGGATTGCTCCCTTCTTCCAATTTCATTTTATGCTCACAAATGCCAACAGGAATTCCTCGAATATCCGCTATTGTCCATCCAATTGCTTGACGGTGCTCCCGCAAGAAAGTCAAGAATTCATTTACCTGCACATCATTCAAAAATGAGGAAACGATTACGAGTAAAGTATCATTAGAGCCAAGAAATGTTTACCTCAAGTGTGACGGAAGTGGTTTGAGCTCACGTTGTGGTGGTTCAATGATGGAGGGCTTTGCGGGAGGGGTGGATCTATTCTCTGAGTCAAGAGAAAGCTTCTTCGGTGCATACGTGTAGGACCCACGTCCTTCCAATGCATTCACTACTTCAACATACCCCTCAATGTCTTCACCATCAAAGCTCACCAAGATTGCCACCAAAGCCTCACCGAGGCATTCTTCCTCCATCTTCATGTCAATAGCATCCTCAACCTCATCAACCACATCGATGTCCATGATCCCTTCATATGCATTTGGCCACTTCAAACCTTTGCTAGCTTGGAAGGTGACTTCCTCATCATTCATTCAGAACTTGATTTTATTTCATTCCGAGTCCATCAAAGCTATTCCCGTAGCAAGGAATGGTCTTCCCAAAATGATATAAATTTCCTTGTCTATCGCACAATCGAGGATAACAAAATCGTCCAGGAGGAGGAACTTCCCTACCTTTACCAAGACATCATCCACAATACCCACGGGTCTCTTGATTGATCGGTCGGCCATTTGCAATCTCATGCTTGTAGGTCTTGGCAAACCCAATCACGCTTGCTTGTAAATAGCAAGAGGCATCAACTTTATACTAGCCCCGTTATCACAAAGTGCTCTAGCAAAGTCTCTCAACCCGATAGTACACGAGATGGTGAATGCTCTCCGGTCTTCCTTCTTCTCAACGGTGGTGTTAGCAATTATAGAACTAACCCTATGAGTCATGTTCACAACTTCATTCTTTGTAGTTCTCTTCTTAGTCATCAAATCTTTCAAGTATTTGGCAAACCCCGGCATCTCTTGGAAAACCTCCAAGAATGGGATGTTTACCAATTTCTTTAAGATCTCATAGAATGTCTCAAACTTGCCATCATCTACCCTTCTTGGAAGCCTTTGAGGGAATGGAGGAGTAGGTCGAGGAATTGGTGGAGGAGATTTTGGTGTCTCCTTCACTTTTTCCTTAACCTCGTCATGCTTGGCTTCTTGGATTTTTACCTCTTGGGAGGGCTTTTCACTTTCAATTACAACCGGCAACTCAACTTGTGGTTCCACTTCTTGATCAAGATGTTCTACATCAACCACTTGTTCACTTTCATCTCGAAGCACTTTACCACTTCTAGTAGTGATGGCCATGCAATGAGAAGATGGTCCGCTTGCACCACCTTTTGGGTTGACAATAGTGTCACTTGGGAGGGTACCTTTTAGCTTAGGATTTTGTTCTCGTGAAAAATCTCTCATTTGCATCTCAAGCTTTTGAACGGAGGCGGTGTGTGATCCAACTACTTCGTACATGTTTTTCATTGTTGCATCACTCCGCTCTTGATTTTGCAAAATGCTCTTAAGCATCCCTTTCATTTTGGACTCATTCGAAGGCCCCTCCTTGTAGTGTAAGAAGTTTTGTAATGACCCGACCGGTCGTTATGAGCTCTAGCGCGTCGTTCATTAGTTGGAAGTCATGAACAACTTCATTTCGGGTATTATGACTTGTGTGTATGGTCAGAGTTGAAATTCAGGAAGTTCGGAGTTAAATTGATAGGAAAATTCTCATTTTAGGAGCCTTAAGTTTACGAAATTAAGTAAGACTAAAATTTTGAGTAAACGACCTCGAAATGTGGATCTGAAGGTTCCAACAGGTTCGTATGATGATTTCGGACTTGGGCGTATGTCTGGAATGGATTTTGGATAACCCGTGAGCGTTTCTGCATGTATTGTGGAAGGTAGTATTTTAGAAGAATTTCATAAATCTGGGTTGCAAGGAATTTTAGTATTATAGATGTCCGTTTGGTATTCCGACTCTGGGAATAGCTTCGTATGGTGATTCTGGAGTTGGGAGCATGATCGGAAGTGAATTCGGATGTCCGTAGGTCATTTTGAAGTCATTAGGCTAAAGATAGAAATTTGAAGGTTTTTGAGAAAATCCGACCGGAAGTGGAAATTTTGATATCGGGGTCGGAATGCGATTTCTAAAGTTGGAGCAGGTCCGTAATGTCGAATGTGACTTGTGTGCAAAATTTGGGGTCAATCGTACGTGATTTCATAGGTTTCGGCATCAAATGTGAAAGTTAGAAATTTCAAAGTTCATAAGGTTGAATTCTTGCGAGATTCGTGTTTTCGGCATTGTTTAATGTGATTTTAGGCCTCGACTAAGTCCGTGACATGTTTCCAGACTTATTGGTACGTTCGGACGAGGTCCCGAGGGGCTCGAGTGAGTTTCGGGGTGGTTTCGGACCATTTCTAGGCCATTTATAACTGCTGGTTTCTGGCTACAGCAGTGTTCTACGCGATTGCCGGGAATTGGTCGCGATAGCGGTGAGTAAAATGTGAGAAACGGGCCAGTGAATCGCAATCGCGGAAAGCCTTTCGCGATCGCGTAGAGTAAATGTTCTGCTGCACTGACTTGGCTTCGGAGGGTCATATTTCACAATCTATAAGGAATGTTGAGATGGTATAAAATTAAAAGTTGTAGTCCTTTTTGTCTCGTTTCTAGAAAAGTAAACCATACATGATTTAGATTTGTGTACAAAGAGATATGGCTGTTACACTACAGGGTGTCCGAGAAGATGAAGAAGAAAGTTGTGTTGCACATGGGCTGACTTTTCCAGATTATATCTAGAAATCTATACGGAATTGGAGATGACCAACACATGGAAGTTGTAGATCTTTGAGTATAGTTTTCAGAACATTTAACCATTTGTCATTTGGAGTTGTGTGCAAAATGTTATGACTATTCTACTGGAGGCTGTCCGGGCGCTGGGCAATTGTTCTCCGCAATCGCGAAGCTCTTTCCGCGATCGCGAAGAGCAAACTTTGGGCTGGAAAATTGTTCTCCGCAATTGCGAAGCATTTTCCGCGATCGCGATGAGTAAATATCTGAGCAAAATGATATTTTAGCGGGTTTAGCTAATTTTTCTTCATTTCTTCACTTGGTTAGGGCGATTTTGGAGGATTTCATAGGGTGATTTTCATCAAGCATCAAGAGGTAAGTGGTTCCTTCTCATTTCCAAGTTAATTCAAGGTTTTTACATGAGATTAAACATGAAAAAATTGTGGACAAATTGGGATTTTGGAAGAAACCTATAATTTGGGTAAATGTGATTTTTGCCACGAATTGATCATAAAGTTTTGAGTAAATTGCATAATTGAATTAGTAAAGGTTCGGGTAGAGATTTTATTCAAGAAATTTCGAAGTTCGGGCACGTGGGCCTGAGGGAATTTTGGTCATTTCATTGAGCTGGGCTGAGGAACTCTGTAATTTGAATTTGTTATGATCAATTGAGTATAATTTCATTGAATTATCGTTATTTGGATAGTTTTGGGGTGTTGCACATCCGTTGGGGTCGTCATAGGGGCTCGGAAGCCGGTGATGAATCTTCGGAGCGAGGTGAGTCTCCTTTCCAACCTCGTAAGGGGGAAATGTCCCCATAGGTTCCTTATTTGTTATGTATACATGTTGTGAGGGCCGCGTACGTACCAAGTGACGAGAGTCCGTACGTGGCGACTATATTGCTATGTCGGGTAGCTTTAGGACTCACGAGCATGCCTCTATGTTCCGTATTTGTACCTTGTAAGTATTGTAAGTTGTGATTGTTGTTGAGATGACATGGAAAGGTGAAATATTATGATTTCATTCCCAGTTGGCTACAGTGGTATTGGCACGGTCCTGTTGGGTTCACAGTTGAGTCGGTACACATATAAACCTATATATGAATATGCACTTGTTATCGAGTCAGCACACGAGTCGCATACTGGATGCGCGATCGTGGGTCAGCGTATATATTAATATTATCGAGTCAGCACACGAGTCACAGACATGATGCGTGATCGTGGGTGGCTTATCATTATCGAGTTAACACACGAGTCAAAGGCATGATGCACGATCGTGGGTAGCTTATCATTATCGAGTCAGCACACGAGTCGCATGCATGATGCACGATCGTGGGTAGCTTATCATTATCGAGTCAGCACACGAGTCGCAGACTGGATGCGCGATCGTGGGTCAGCTTATATATTATTATTATTGAGTCAGCACACAAGTCGCAGGCATGATGTGCGATCGTGGGTAGCTTATCATTATCGAGTCAGCACACGAGTCGGAGATTGGATGCACGATCGTGGGTCAGCTTATTACTATTGAGTCAGCACGCGAGTCGCAGGTATGATTCACGATCGTGGGTTAGGTTATGACCTCAGTCCTTATGACCACCCTTATAACTCTGATCGGTTGTCTTTTTCTGGTATTGTATTATCACTTGAGTCTGAGTCACTTATAATGGGATTGCCAAGTATTGTGTAAACGGAGGATTTGGCACTTGCGGTTCATTTTCAGTTGTTACTTGGATTAAATTATTTGCTTATTTACTTGTTGATTTCTGCTTCACATGCCTACTGCTTTAACCATATCTCTTTTTATATTATATTGCTGGACCTTAGTGAGTATCTAGTCGACCTCTCGTCACTACTCCTTCGAGTTTGGAAGGGATACTCACTGGGTACATATATGTATATGTACTCATACTACACTTACTGTGCATTTTGTTGCACAGGTACCTTTATAGTACAGTGTGGGACTTATACGGGTTGCATTCATCCATAGGCGTTCCACAGCTGCCGGAGTCTCCCTTCTGTGTACTTACATTTTATATTTATTTCCTTTGTCCAATTTGTTTTTCGAAAAAGCGTTGTATAATTCTATAAATTCTTAAAAAAAACACATGGACTTGTGTCACCGGGTTCTAGGGATGTCTTGGTATTTCTCTTTTTGTATTAAGTTTGTTTCTTGCCGTGTTTAAATTACAAAATTTATTTATTTAATAATGGAAATGCAAGAAGAGGCTTCGATTCTAAAATGTTAAACATGAAAGTGTTCCAACTGATTAAGGGGTTGGCTTGCCTGACAGTGGTGTCCGGCTCCATCACAACCCATAGGTTTTGGGTCGTGACAACGTGGTATCAGAGCTCTAGGTTCCCCTAGGTTTCACGAGTCATGAGCAAGTCTAGTAGAGTCTTGCAGATCGGTACAGAGACGTCTGTACTTATCTTCGAGAGGCTACAGGGCTGTAGGAGTACTTCCCTTCTTGATTCCTCATCGTGCGATTTGATTCCATTAAGGCTTATGCCTAATTTTCTTCATACTCAATCTTATACGCCGCAAAGCTCTTGCTATGATTCGAGGAGTTGAGGAATTGAAATGGTGCTACGGATATGGTGCGAGATGTTTTCCATGTGCAGTTGGTTGGGTCTGTTGTTGTTGCCCTGCAGAAGAATAATATGTTGTTTCAGCTCAGCAATTGTGTTTCTGAGGACTTTGAGGCCATGATCAGGATGTTATGGTGCTTACAATTGGACATCGCGCGGTGTTTATTGAATGGTAGAATGCTTGCCCATATGTAGGGGCAATAAATGACTTGAAGGGAGGTCTTCTCGGGGCGTGGTTTCGAGACTTCAGTATTTTAGTTCCGGCGGAGGAAAGGAACTTGGACTATGAATGGTCCGGTTCGGATTGATAAAGTAGTTAGCTTGGTTCTATCAAGCAAGGTGGAGTATTCACCTGTGTTGTGGTATCGTTGTTTGATCGAATATTATATGTTAAATTCACCGGTGTTATAGCTCTTCGGTTGCATGGGGTTAGAGTGCTGTGAAGCGGTGTTGGAGAAACGGTTGTCAGCGATCGTGGTGTGTAGTGGTTCAGAATTGAACAGTTACCTCTAATGAAGGCAACTCGAGAAAGATGATCTTCGGAGAGTTTGAAGTTGTGGTGATCTCCTGGTTCAAAGAGCTACAGAGAAGGATGTTGAATTGAGGACGCAATTGAGAAGCACGCGATGAAGGAAGATATGTGAAAAGTTATAGGTGGTGGTTCCATTTCTAAAAGACCAGTCGTAAGAAAGGAAGTCGGGTAATGCTTAAAGGAATGAGGTTAACCAAAGTGGGGGAGTCCCACCACCTACAGTTGGGTTGTGGGGTTGTGTCCTCATGGAGTTGCGGATTATCGGCATATTGGCAAGTTATTACAACTAAGGAAAGGAGTAAAGCGGTAATTGAGCATGGCATTCGATAAATGTATGCGAAGTTGGTCCTATTGGACCAGGGTTAGGCTTTGGAAGATTAAGAATTTGTGCTTAAGGCATATGCAAGTTGTAAGGGTAGCGACTCAGTCACGTGCTCCGTTGAAAGGGTGTTCGTGTTCTAGGAGATACTTGGGGTTGATTGTATTCGGGGCCAGTCAGAGTAGGTGACTCTTAGTAGTGGTCCTAATGAATTCGAAAGTTAGAGGATGCAATGTTTAAGGGTTTCAGGCAACAGTATAATTAAGAATCGAGCTTCTGCAGTATAATCTCTAAGAGGAAGAAAGATGGTTGGAGTGTTCTATGTTATTTCAGCACACTAGATAGTATTGGAGGAGTGAGAGAAATAGACTCCAGGTTATAGAAAGATTATCAGGAGGTTGTGAGATGGGTTGCGGGATTTAGGCAATTGGTCTCGTGAATCAAGGTCACTCGGGATGAGTGAGGGTTGATCTGCTATGAGTTGAAGGAAGTTACTATTATCTTCGAGGCAATTAAAGATGACTAAAAGGAAGATAAATTTGGTTATCCATGGTTTAAATGGCACAGGTGCAGCAGTGATCAGTATCTTCAGTGCGATTGTGTGTGGTTATGATTCTCATGAATTGAGGTAAGTAAATGGGTTTTCTATATAATGAAGTGTTCACCCTAGTAGTGGTGGTGGAATTCCTATGCTATTCCATATTGGCATGTTAGGTGCCATAAGCGGTATGCAACTGGAACTAAGAATCGAGATATTAGTCCGGTGTTAACAAGGACGTCATGAGCTCGGAGGAGCAAGAACGAGGGATTTGAATGTTTAGAATGAGCTGATGTTGTCTTCAGTGTTACCTGAGATTGATGTTCGGTGAAAGAGGATTTGTACCCTGATCATGGATTCTTGAATGGTTTTACAACATTAGTGTAGTTGGTGGTATGGATGTGCAAACTGGTTTCCTTGTGTGGAAGGACGCAGGAGCATGACCACGGGAAGATTGTATAAGTCCAACATGTAGTCACCTAAGGGATTGAAAGGATTAGACCAAGTATAAAGGAATGTAATATTGCTTAACTGAGAATTTATGCCTGGAAGGCGTTTGGTTCAGTCGATTGTGGAATTGTGGGGTGTCTGTCCCGGCTATGATGGTGGTTCTTGTTTATTATGAGAAGAATCGGGGCATTATGGACCCAAGTGAGGCTGTTAGCTTAGTTCAGTGCAAGCGAAATCGATTTGAAGTGTGTTACTGGATTTAAAACAAATTATGGGCTTCATGCGAGTCAGAGGTG
>ML260530.1:0-25206 GCA_005239495.1 Nicotiana undulata | reverse complement strand
TAGGACTAACTCTAATCCTCTTTGTATCAACTAGCCTCTAGCTAATTTCTACATATTTCAAGATAACTCTAACTTGAACAATGTGTACCTATTACAATTGCTTCTATGAAAGCTGATAAGGTACAATATTGAAACTCCTACTACAATCAACTAAACTCAATATACAAACAATGGAACTGTTTCTTCTAGTTGAACTGTAGCCTTTGTATCGCACACCAATTCTGTTTGCAAATTCTCTGGAAATTTTACTTCGGAACTTGATTCACTTTAGCACTTGTGCGTCACTTGTTTCAGCAGTAATACATTGATTATTTATAGAGTCCATTTGTTGAGTCCATGATTCAATTCTGATCCAACTCTTCCTTGGTAAACGAGTTTGATTGTAAATCAACTTCCTTCCTCTATTTCTGTCCTAGCTGAAAGCAACTTCTATCTTCTCTTATCAATTTGCAACCTTTTCGTATTAGGAGACATTCTCTTAGTTCTTTGATACTTATCAATCACTGATATCTCCTAGACTTGTACGATTCGTGATCCAACTGCTTCATTAAGAAGTGTATGCTATGATGGACCTGGTTCAACTGGACACCTTTAGTCAATCTTCAAAACCCATTCAGTGATATGGGCCAACAAAAGAGTTTCCATTATTCGAGTCATTCCCAGACTCCACCTTTGTAGGTCATAACTGATTCACCAATATGCCTCGAATCGAAACCAATACAACACATAATCGTGCAATCAACTTATCATTAACAGACTCCCCCACTTGGCTCAATGACAAAGATCAAGGTAAACAATAACTCACAATGCCCATACGCTATCACTTCAACCATACTGCAGTGAGATTCACTAAATCCTTCATAATCTCATATGACACCAACCGTCTAGTATCTCAAATCGTATGCGAATCTTGCATTCCCCATTGTAATAGTCATGCCAACTCCCACAAGCGATCTAAACTCAAATTGCAACATATATCAATTACTGATAAAAGAGGACTTGCTACAAAACCACCAAAGGATCACACAACCTCAGGCACCCCACGGGAAATAGCCCCGCCATCTTATCCTGAAAGTGATCTCTCTCTACACCCGTCAAAAAATTATAGCTATTACGCAATCACTGTATCCTTCTCCATATAAACACAACCAACGCCTACCCTCGAGGCAGCCCAATATGTGGTATAAGAACCTGAAGCTGATGGCAGAACTAACACTGGAGGTATGATCAAAGAAATCTTTAGCTTCTGGAAGCTCTATCCACACTCATCTGACCACATGGATACCCTCACTGTACACCACGTGTCCCAAGAATGCTACTAAACTGAGCCAAAATTCACACTTGGAGAACTTTGCATAGAGCTTCTCCTCCCTGAATCCTTATAATACCATCCTCAAATGCTGAGTATGCTACTCCTGGCTACGTGGGTACACCAGGATGACATCAATGAATACAATAACAAAGGAGTGCTAATACGGCTGGAATAAACCATTAATCAAATACATGAACGACGATGGGGCATTGGTCAACCCAAAAGACATCACCAGGAACTCAGAACACAACAAGAAAATCCACTTCACTCCACAACTAAACTACACGAGAGGTCCTTCAATACACTCACAACTCGAGGCCATATTCTAACTCAAGACAAGAGTCAAATACTCAATGGTTCTTGCTACATCTCCCGCCAATTTATTTTTTCACAATCAAACAACTTGAACATATCTAACCATCAAATCACACTCACCATGTAGTCATCTAGTCACAAAATCCCATCAATAAGGACACAAACAGACATATAAGTCCCAAATGCACGGCTCACCCAATCGAAATCTCAGCACTCAAGCCACAAAATAAACCCGACCTCATGTTGCCAAGACTGGCACATTGTCAACATGGTAAAATCACATTTCGCACCTCACCATGGAAATCACAAGCCGTCGATGCACAACTGATACCGAGCGCTCACGTGCGCATTCGAATACATGGAAGGAATTCAAGGAATTACGCTTTAGGTTATATTAATGGATTCACACAACGCGAATTCAAGAATGTGAGATTTTTCCTAATGGTTCTGTAGCCTCTCGAAGATAAGTACATACGTCTCCGTACTGATCCGCAAGACTTTACTAAACCTGCTCATGACTGATGAGACCTATTTAACCTAGGGCTCTGATACTAATTTGTCATGACCCAAAACACTTAGTCGTGATGGCGCCTGTCGTGGAACTAGGAAATCCACACATTTCATTGAAGCAAAGTTTGTTTTTCAGAAAATTTATAAATTTAGAAGCAAAAGTAACGATAATAATCCATTTGAAAGCATAATATCACTAAAGAACAACTTAAAAATCAAATCCCAGATCTAGTGTCACCATGTCATGAGCTACTATATCGAAAATATCAAATACATAGCCGACATAAGGTTGTTTGAAGGAAATAAAATGACATGTAGATAGGGAAGGAGGTAATCGAGGCTGCGATCGCCAGCTGCTACCTCGATGTCTCCAAAGGAACTCTGTCAGCAGCTCAACAACCACTACCGGGTCCTGTTGTACCTAGATCTGTACACGAGGTGCAGGGAGTAACGTGAGTACACCAAATCAGAAGTAACGAGCCCAAACTATGGGCTCAGAGGTAGTGACGGATTAAACCTCAATAATTAAAATCATCAGCGTACAAACTTTAGACATGTTCACAATTTATCAGAAAATAACAACAGAATATGCCAAATATAACTCAATATGCTCTACATGCCAACATATCACAGTGTACAAAAATGCACATAGTGCTCACAACTCTCCCACATAAGTCCACTCAATACTATATATGGCTCTCAGGCCCAGGGAAGATCCATCCCGGAATATGCATAAACACCGGTGACTGTAGTCACTCGGTACTGAGGAAAAGGCCAATCCAGCCCCACGGAGAAGATTCATCTCTAGAATACAACGCTCGGAAAAGATCCATGTCCAGGGACGATCCATCCCTCCATATCATCAACTTTGGACAAGATCCATGTGCAGGGAAGATCCATCCCTCAATATCAATGCGCTCACTGGGGGTGTAAAGACTCCGGAGGGACCCTATTGGCCCAAGCGCTATACCAAGCCAACAAAGACATGATTAAAGTATCATTGCGGTGTGCAGTCCAACCTCATAACTGTCTCATTAACAAGATCTCGGCCTCACCCAGTCATTACTCTCCAGTCTCGCTCACATGGCTCACAGATGCATGAATTAGCCCGAAACAATGATAAATATGTACAATTAACTATTACCGAGACTGAGGCATGAAATGATATGCTACTGAGTATATGAAATTAAATAAACACATAAGGAGACAACAATATACGACCACTCGGGTCTCAGCATTTTTGGCGTGAAGCCTTAGCACTTAACTTAGCATGATTTCCACCAGGTTTTCATGTAAACGACCGCTCGGGTCTCAACAGTATCGGCGTTAAGCCTTAATATACAAAATTTATCATGATTCCTAACATGTTCATATTATTCACATTGATAGAAGCACATATATCATCAGGGAATAATCACTAAACGATGCCATGGGAATAACCAGGGCACAAGTCTCATGGTGCACGCCCGCACGCCCGTCACTTGGCATGTGCGTCACCAATACTAATCACATAACAAGTAGTTCGGGGTTTTGAACCCTCAGAACCAGGTTTGGAAACATTACTTACCTCAAACCGGCTAAAATCCTAGCCCACAATGCCTTTGCCTCTAGATTCGGCCTTCGATTTCTCAAAATCTACCAAAAATAAGATTTATCTCATTATTATATGCTAAGGAATGAAGCCCATTCGAAAATCATCAAAATTAACCAAAAATCCCGAAATTGGTCAAACCCGACCCCAGGTTCCACATCTCGGGAATCCGATAAAAATCAAATCAAAAGAATCCTTATCCACCCACGAGTCCGTACATACCAAGAACATCAAAATTGGACCTCATATGGCCCCTCAAATCCCCACTCAAAGGTCTCCAAATCATAAGCCCTAATCCCCTAATTTTTGGGTTTAAATCACACTAATTTCAGGTTTAATTACTTAGAAATCAACATTATATCAAGTAATGAGTTCAAAAATCTTACCTCCAAGTGTTTCCCCTTTGATTCCCTTTTTAATCTCTCTCAAAAGCTTCAAATCTGCCAAAAAATGGTGGAAAATGGGCTAAAATTCGCGAAGATGGCTTTTTATACTTTATGCCCAGGTACTCTTTTCTTCAGTGCGCTCGCGTCCCCACACACGCCTTAGTGAAGCCCAACCCATCATCACCTACACGTTCGCGCCCTACGACACGCGTTCGCACAACTCTTCCACTCAGCCCCCCACACGCGCCTCAACCTCTACGCGTTCGCACAGCTCCTCACGCGATCGCATAGCACACTGGCCATCCCCTCACGCGATAGCGACCACCCAAACGCGATCGCATAGAACAAAAATATGCTGCCCCAGATAAGACTATGCGATCGCATACTTACCCCACGATCGCATAGAAGAACACCAGAACCTTCACACCGGCAAAAATCTGCAACTTCCAAGTCCAAGAATTTGGCCCCTTAACCACCCAAAACACACCCGAGGCCCTCGGGACCTCAACCAAATATGCCAACACATCCCATAACCTCATTCAATCTTAGTCGTTCCTTTGAACCACTCAAATCAATGCCAAAATACCAAATCAACCTCGGATTAAAGCCTAAGAACTTAGAAACTTCTAAATTTCGCCAACGGTGCCGAAACCACCCAAACCATGTCCGAATGACCTGAAAGTTTGCACAGACATCCAAAATGACACGAAAAACTTGTCTCAACTTCCAGAATTCCATTCCGGCCCCGATAGCTAATTTTCCACTGCCGACCGGAAATTACCAAAAACTTAGTTTCGCCAATTCAAGCTTAATTCTATTCCGAACCTCAAAATAACACTCCGAACACACTCCTAAGTCCCAAATCACCTAACGAAGCTATTCGAGCCCTAAAATCCAATTTTTCAAGGTCGTTTACCTTTAAGTCAACTCCCGGTTGACTTTTCTAACCATAAGGCCAACTTAAGAGACTAAGTGTCTTATTTCTCACCACGACCACTCCGAACCCGACCCGACCTACCCAACACAACCTAAAAGAGCTGAACAACACATAATAAAGCAGAAATAGGGAAAATATGGCTAATCTCACGGAACGACTGGTCGGGTTGTTACAATAAGATGAGAAAATCCATGTGTCGAAGAAGTCAGTGGACAAATTGAGGAAAGAGGTCACAAAGATAGAAACCGTTGGGGACCTTCCATTTGATTTGCTGATGTAGACAACTCCAGTAGTACCAATAGACCCATCGACACCATCAACATCAGTGGCACCAGCTTGCCAGTCTGAGGAGCCAGACCTTGCTGCCCACACAGCTGAGGTTGTGCGACAGATGTTCGCCAACCCATCTACTTTCCGAGCAGAGGATGATGAGATCCAGTTAGAGGAGCCTGAGGGTGGTGACGTTGCTATGGACACATATATTTCCAAGAGCACATAGGAAGTCCTGTCTACTCTTTCCCTTCCTTGTTTTAATTTGTTAAGCATTGGGGACAATGTTTATTCTTATTCGTGAGGGGGGGGGGGGGGGGGGGGGGGGTGGAGTCTATTTGATTTGATATTTGGCATTTGGCCTTAAATAACGGATGAAATTCTCTTTTTATTTTCATTTTCCACATTTTCTTATCTCTCTATTGATGTATATATTTTCTTTCTCCCTCTCTCATCTTGTATATTCATTTATGCTTTTAGTAGTTTATTTTGTAGCGTCTTTATTTTGCTATCTTAGCAGTCAATGTTTAGTCTAATAGCTTCTTATTTACTTTAATAGCTTCTTTTTAATTTAGTAGCTTCTTTTCATGTTTAAGTGATCAATAATGCCACGGTTCTTTCCAAAGGTGATTTTTGTGTGAACTTGGAGTGACAACCTTCTTAAAGGATTGAGTCGGTTTTTTATGTTTAGGTAAGAATAGTAGTAATAATGAATAAGAAGACCTAATTGAGTAAAACTAGAAGAGTCAAGCATGCTTCACTTGGTACCAACACACTTAACTACGAGCTTATGATTAAAAACAAGTTCTTGAAAAGAAATAGCTCTGGTTAGTGACCTTCTGGCTCTTGTGTTGATTTAAGAAATCATCGAGTGGTTTAGTTGAACCATTAGTGATTTTCAATCTTGAATATGGTTGTTGTGGGCCCTCGATTCTATCCTCTTTAACAATCCAGCTGTGTGAAGGATGAGAATTTTTGTTGCAAGTCCAAGTACCCGTGAGAATGGTCTAGAACTTGCCCCGAATGTGTTTCTAGGCGAAATTCTAAGTTTTGCTTGGATTGAGAAGTAATTGTAGTCTCTCCTTGACTCGCTTGAAATTTTCCATGTCCCACCAATGTTTCTATCCCTAGTCAACCCATTTGAGCCTAAGACCTTTCTCATTTAATAACTACGTTACAAGCCTTGACCCGTTTTGTAGTGACCCTCTCTTGGCACCCGTGCTTTCCTTAACACTCTTGAGAAACAATTGGCTAAAACATAAGTTTGGGGGAAATACGAGGAGTTTGAAAGTGGCAGCAAGGCAGAAAAAGAAAAAGAAAGAAAGAACAAAAGAAAAATGCATAAAGAAAGTGAATAAAGTGAAGAGTTGAAGTGATTCAAAGAAAAGCAATGATGCAAAGCATGGAGAAAATAAAGAAGGAGAAAATGAACATCATTATCAAGAAAGAGTGATGTTAAGTATCTCTAGTCCCCCTAAGGAAAAAGAAAATGCCTCAAAGAGTCGGCAACACATGAGCCAAAAAGAGAAAATGGAGTGCCTAAGGAAAGATGAACCCGTTCTATTGTAACATTTCCTACCTTAATCCAAAAGCCTTCATTACATTCCGGAAAAGCCCTACGTGATTTCAAGCCGAGTGAACTTACATTTGTGGTGATTTACATGAGGGACACACATATGGTACTTAGAGCCCTACTTGTGACATTCTTTTGAGATAAATGAGCGAACTTTTCACAAATCCTTGAATTGAGTGCCACATTCTTAAGTGAGATATGCTAATGGAGAGTAGAGGAGGAGGAGTTAGGGATCCACAATGATCTACATGAAAGAGTGAGATTACTTGATGAATAAAGTCAACTATTGATGCTCAACTGTCACATTAGAACTATTTGTGCTTTAAAATTCAAATCATTGTCTTGATGATAATTCATAGGTATTGTGGGTAATTGTTGGCTCCAATTGATGTGTGGTTGATGCACCTTAGATTAGCTGGAATTACTTTAATTACTTGAGGACAAGCAAAAACCTAAGTTTGTGGGAGTTGATAAGTTGGGATTTTAACTATTTATTAGCGCCTTTTAGCTTTTCTTTTAGTCCAAAATGCTTAACTGTATTCCCAAAAATTGATGAAACATGGTTAATTGCAGGAGTATTGGAAAATGAGACACAAAGATGAAATCCAACTCAAAAAGGAGTGATCGGAACTCAAGAACAAAAATCAGGCACAAAGGCTCAAGGGCGGACCACAGATTTCCATCTGCGGCCGCGGAATGCGAGGGAAATCCATTAGAGTGCTAGAGCAAAGTGTGGACCACAGAATTATTGTGCGGCCGCAAAAGCTACTCAAGAGAAGAAGTTCAGATAGTTTTCATATGAAGATCAAAGGAAGTGTGGACCGCGCAATTATTGTGCGGCCGCAGAAATCAACCACGCGGCCGCACTCAGAATTGTGCGGTCACCAGAAAGGCCTTGTGCGACCGCACCGGGATTTGTGCGGGCCGTAGAACTTAAGAGATGCAGCTGCATTTTGGAATTGTGTGGCCGCATATTCAACTCCTGTCAAGCCTCAAGCAAAGTGCGACCACACATGGAATTGTGCGGCTGCAAGACCTCTGAAAGGGCATTTTTGTCCAAAATTTCCAGCTTTGTATAAATAGACTAGTTTCACGAAATTAGGTTAAGTTTTGAATATTGGAACTCCTGTAGCCGTTTTTCTACTACTTCAGGAAACTTTAGCTTACTTTGGTGATTTAACATTGGATTTTAATCTTTTAATCTTTCAATATGAGTTTCATCATCTTTTCTTCTTTATTTTCTTCTATACCCATTATGAGTAGCTAGATATTTATCTAGGGTTGTGACCCAACCCTAGTGTTTAAACCTAATGAGTGTTTAATTTATGGCTTGTTTATGGTTGGTTGTTTATTATTTAGCATTGTTCTTGCTTGGTATTTGACTTACTCTCTACTTGAAAAAGAGAGACTTAGTTTAGGAAAACTCGGCTAACAAGAATTTGGGATAAAATCAAGAGATTGATAGTCCCAATTAAATTGTTGAACCTAGAGATAGTAAAACCCGACTTGAGCATTTTATCAATTGTTCTGTTCAATACCCATTTGGACTTGAGAAAGCCAAATTGGGCAAAATCACTCTCTTATCGAGATGTATTGAGTGGGTAATTGAGTGTTGATAGCTATAATATACCCCGACCAACAAAACAAGCTTTAAAGTTTACAACCCGTTAGGCAAACACTTGGGTGAAGGTCATAACCCTAGGCCTTTTTACATAATTTGGAAAACATCCAAAAGTATTATTCTCTAGTTTTATGTCTTTAGAATTACAAAACTTAGCATAATTTTAGAAGTAAAAACAAGACCAAATTTGTGGAAGTGAAATCTAAATACTTCACTTGCTCAATCCAAATATATACTACTAATTCCCATCTCAGCTCCGTGTGGATTCGATCCCGAATCCTTTTTGGGTAGTATTATTCCAATCGACCGTTTCATAACTTCAAATAGAGGTGTGACTTGGACGAGATCATGCAGCAAGGGGCATCTTCAACACCTCAAAGCGAAACTCCTATCAATACTAGAAGAGAAACAATTCTAGTTGAAAGTATTGCAAAAAGTCAGGACATACTATAGCAAAATATTTCAAACTCCATGGTTATCCCACAAATTTTCAATAGGGAGGTTTTAAAAACAAAAAACCAAGGCAAATACACACTCAACATTCTATAATTCAGCACATAGTAGTGCAATAGGTACTCATGCAGAATCTACTTAGTCTCAAAGCACTGAGTTACTGTTAGATTGAATCAGGAGTAAATTTCTCAGTTGATGGAGACACTGCACCATGTCAAAATTGGACAACAAGGAACATCTAGTTCTGAAGCAAATGTGACAGTTAACTGTGCTGGTATTAATTCCTTTACTATCTTAACTACTCCTAAAAACTCTATCTGTCATTTTTGGGTACTTGACTCTTGGGCTTCAGAACACATCACATTTGACGAGTCCATTTTATTCAACATTAAGCCCTTACAACAACCTATTTTTTAACCTACTTAACTCTTTTAGGATTAAAGTCACTCATGCAGGTAAATCTTGTATTCACCAGGAATTAACTCTAAATAGAGTCCTTTTAGTTCCTAGTTCAAATTTTACTTATTATCAGTTCAGAAATTATGTTCACAATTTAACAACTTGCTTACCTTCTCTACTACTTCTTGTTTCTTACAGAACCCTTCCTTGAGGATGCCTCTGGATTCTGGTAGAGTGAAAGATGGGCTGTCACGACCCAAAATCCTAACAGGTCATGATGGCGCCTATCGTGGGAATAGGCTAGCCAACCATCACATAACTACCCATTCGTTCTATTATAACATTTTAAAAGTCAATAATAATAATCTAATAGTCTAAACAATCCTCCTAAGACTAGAGTCAATAATCATGAGCATCTAAGATATAAACTAACTCTACTAATGTCTTAATAAACGTCTATGAATCAAATACTAATACTATATGAAGAAGGGAAATGGAGAAGCTGCGAACGCTGGACAGCTACCTCGAAATCCCGTAAAGCTGCTGCTAACGAACAAATATGGCTACTGCTCCGCACTAATACCTGGATCTGCACACAGGGGTGCGGGGTGCAGGGAGTAATGATGAGTACGCCAACTCAGTAGTAATAAAAATAATCACAGTTTGAAGTATATGAAACACACAACACAGATACACCAATCCACAAAACAGTAAAACATCGAGTCTCAATAAAGTATACATAATTTAGAAAACCAGTTTCCAAAAATCCCCTAAAACAAGTATATTTTCAAATATTTCTCAGTGAAACTCTCAGTAAAATCAGTTTGAAAAATGAAGTGAATCATAGTCAAAACTCAGTAAAGTATCATCATAAAACTGCCCATCGTGTTATAATAATCTTTCATAACATTTCCCTCAGCACCTCACCATCACTCAGTATCAGCCCTGCGGGCGTTGATACCCAATTTTTTCTCAAATTATTTTCCAACTTGCATATATACCTTCAAAATCATTTTTTATAATAATTGGTATTTTTCCATAATTTTTTTATATTTTTATCAAATTATTCTCCTGTTTATTTAGTATTTTATATTCAATAATTATTCACAAATGGTATTATAAATAATTTTCAAATGTTTCCTAGCACAATATATCTTTTAAATCTTTCTAGGATTCAATTATTTTACAAATTAACCAATTAGGCACTATTTAACTATAATTATACAAATTTTGCAACCATGGCCTAATTGTGCATTCATGCTATTTTTAATTCAATAACTGGTCATTTTGTATTTAATATTAGCTAATTACCTTAATTTCATTTATTTAGCATTAATTTCATTTTATACAATTATTAGCTATTTTTATTAATTATTTATCTATTTTAACGAGTATTTAACAACTAGCCACATTTTATTTAAATTCTAGCCTAATTTTAGCCCCAACCCACCTGATTAATTAACCCAATTGAATACCCAGCCCAGACCAATTGAATACCCGGCCCAATTTCAAACCAATCTGAGCCGTTGATCAAATTAGATCAATGACCTAGATATTTATTTCCTAAATTAAACTCTAACTACCCCCCCTCCGACCCCTCATTCTCTCACGACCCCTCATCTCTCTACTCTTGTTTCCCTCTCTCTAGTCTCTTCTGGAGACTTCCGTCTCTTCGGTTTCGATGAATTCCTTCATCTTCTCCGGCCACCCATTTGCCGGAGACCTTGAAACCTTCGTCCTCTTGCCTCTCATGGCTCTCCTATGCCAGTGATGTCCTCCCTAAGGACCTCAAAGGACGAGAACCCATCTGCTTACACCCCTGGTGTCTCTTGTTCACTTCAAGCCTCCAAAAGCTTGATTCTGAGAAAGGTTATGACCTCTGAGGCTCAAGCCAGTGTTGTTCGAGGTTCTTTTTACCTTCTCTGAGGTTTTCTGTAAAACCCTAATATTTGAAACTTCCTATTCTCTTAGATCTACACTAGATCCAAGCTTATTACGAGTTATTATGGTATTTTTCTTAAAGGTTTTTTATTTTAAACGGGTTTTCACTTAGGGTTTCTAAAACTTTTTCTTCAAAACGATTTCTTCAAAGTTCAAGTGATTTCTCTCATATGCTTAAATGTTTTATCACTTTTAATCACGATTTATTATGTTAAAACTTTAGTTTTAACACTGTATTCTAAATTCTGAGTATGTCTTTTTCTTTCGATTTGTATGTGTGTCTGTTTCCCCATGAGTAGTACCTGATTCTTTATGATTATTGCTTCACTATGCTATTGGGTCTTCGATTCTGTTGCTTCTTATGTGTTTATTCTGCTTGAATCAATACTGTCTTGAATCCCTGAATGATTGTGAGTAGTACTATACTGATTTTCATACAATATTCTGTTAATTCTGAATATTTCCTTAGATACATGAGGCTTTCCCTTACTTAGTACCAATTTCGAATCCCTGGTTTCTTGTGTGAAGACTCTTTACTATCACCGACTACTTTCCTTGTTTTTACAACTTTAAATCATTCTATTACCTTATTACGTGGTTGACTGCACTATTAAGGGATCCTTACTGTTATTTTCTTAATTAGACTCTATGTACCTATCCCTAATTACTTGTTCTGTACTTGCAATGTTTAAATTACCTCTTTGATTGCTATACCCCTGTTATGTGAGTTCTTTCCTTATTTGCTACCTACTGTTTGAAATGACTCCCTTAATTAAGGGAAGACTTCTGATTCTTATTTTACTGATTCTGAGTTATTACAATTACTGAACAAACTGATTCCTTCCTTATTAATCATGTACTGGTCCCTCTTGCCTTATGTGTCACTGGTCCTTACCGTTTGAACTAATTCTCTTAACTTAAGGGAGTACTTGCCTTACTTTCCTGATTGATTGATTCTGAGTTCCTAAATTGATATGCTAACGTGATTCCTACCTTATTTACCTAGTCTTCAAACTGTTATAAATATGCTCTCTTAGGACAGACTCTACACACGAGCGCTGGTGGTTCAAAGCTATCTCTCTTACACTTAAACTCTCTGATCTATCTTTTTGTGCTACTTGCTACTGCCTACTGTTAGCCGGCTACAGNGGTATGTTCTAATTTCGATTCAAGTTTCAAACCAATGTGTTTCCTGCTGCTCCAATTTATCATATTCCTGATTTGTTTCTATCTGTGGTTCTGCTGTTCAAAATGCAATTAACCTCTTTGCTCCATCTACGTATGCTAGCCATGTCTTATCTATTTAGGGTATGCATGCTCTGTTGAATCAGTAACCAGACTAATACTTATATGTTGTTGTCTATTCCTAGTATGCATCAATTGGGCCATTGTCCCAAGTTATTTTAATGTCATGTTTAGTATTAAATCCTGTGCTCTGCTGCCTCCTGAATCCCTTAAGCCTCTCTGATTTTTTGCAACTATGTTCAATCAAGTACTCTTGAATCTATGTATTACCATCTGCACTAATTGCAAGGACTTCTGTCTGTTATGTGATCTATTTTTCCCCAGCTCCCATGATCCTTGTGTGAAGGCTGTTCTTTGAGTATTGTTAGAATTTGTTTGGGTTCTATGATTGGTCTGTCATTTATATGATTCCACTGCTATTTTTGAAAAGCTATTTTCCAAACGTCTCTCTTAGTTATAAAATCTTTCGACTAAGTCTCTTTCAAAACCTTTTTTTTAAAACTCACCCATGGCACTTCACTTTACTCTTAGATCCTTAAGTTCCACCCCCTCAGTGTGAGCACTGTTTTGGGAGCCTCTTGAGTTCTCTCTGAACTTTGACACACTGAGGCTGGTATTTCCACACTGCACATGCTTAACTCTTGGTGACTATGTCTGGGTGTGAGCATTGCCTGGGATCCCATGAGGTCCTTAGGGAACTTTGACACACCCGGACTATGAAAGGCTATGAAATACTAAAGGAAGATATGGGCCTAAATGAAGGCTCCCTATAGAGATAACTTCTTATTTTTCTTTTGGTTATGTAATTTATGATCTTTGGTCTGTAATAATTAGTAAACAAATATTTGGGGTTGGATAGTGAAAACGGGTGGGAATATGCATGTTATAATGTAGATACGGGTAGAGATCATGCCTTAGGTTTACTTTCTTTATGTGTGCAATAGTAACCATGTCTAGGTACAACAAGCATGCCATACATATCATGTTGCTCAGCTTTATTCAACATCTCATTACACTTAGAAATCTTGTTTATAGGGTGAATAACGACAACGAAAATGGCTTCAGGATATTTTTGCTCATGTTTCATCTTCTGAAATGTCACTTAGAAATCATGTCCATATGGCTAATAACGACAACAAATTGCTATCATGTGATTCTGGCTATGTATTCTGAAATGTGATCTAAAATCTCACCTTAGGATGAACGTGTTAACGAATTACGATCTTATCTGACCATGCTATAGAGATCCTGCTTTAGGTAAACAATAATTGAAACTGTCATACTGCCTATCTCGAAACTGTGCGTAATTCATGCATTTAGAATATCCTGCTTAGGTACTGCATCATTTTTCATTCTTACTTTGCATTAGATATCATGCTTCCTAGGACTACATTTGTATTCGTTTAAGCACCCCCTAGACTAGTTAAGGGTTAAAACAGACTCACATCTGTGTAATAGTAATTTTCTAAAAGATGGACACTTAATCAGTATAACTTGAGCAGGTTTTGTAGTAATTGGTATGCCTAGGCAAGCCTTAGGTATTAAACTTGTTAAAACTGAAAGTATACCTCTTTATACATACTGTTTGACTAACAACAGGTTAAAATCAGTAGTTAGAAACTGGTAAAATTCCTTCTCTAAAATTCAGTACTAAAACTGCCTCGTTATTACATTCTCGCCTAGATATCATACCTTAGGTTCTGAAGTTAAAAAGGCCTTACTTGTGTTTGAGTAGTGCTAATTATGTGCTTAACCCGTGGAGGAATACTTGGTCCTCGTATCTGCTCTTATTTGTCTTTCCCCGTATTTGCAGTTCTAATTGTTTTTGCTTGTCGCTTAGAATCTTGTCCTTTAAACCTAAGGGGTCGGCCTAGTACCTCCCTTTTAGGATAGTAGTTCTAGCATCCTCCGGGACTGATAGGATGGGACGGGTAATAGCACGCAATAGAGTTCGTGACCAACACACGTTTTAATTACCTTTACGGGGTGGGAAATGGTAGAATATGGATATGATTACCGGTGCGCTATTACCACGTGTAGCCCCTCTCTGAGGAGTGTCTATCGGGTATTGCATTGATGTGATCCATATTGTTTAAACCTAGGATGTCTTTCTCTCAAATGTTTTATTAGTTCTTCCAAAATTTAATAACTTCAATGCTTATTTGAAATCCCCTCTTATTTGAGTCATTACTTGTTACTTGCTTATTGTACAAAATTCACGAAAACCATTTGGCCGGGAACCACAGTTGTGGATCCTCAGGGGTGCCTAATACCTTCCCCTTAGGATAATTTCAAGCCCTTACCCAATCTCTGGTAATGCAAACTAGTCTCATGAGTTAATTACTCTAGGTGACCTAACGCACCTTAAAAATCGTTAGGTGGCGACTCTTCTTTTAACCGTCTTCCTTTAAAAGGAGTTGTTAGAATGTCATGAACCCAATCTATGCTTAAGAGAAAAAAGGGGGCGCGATAGCGAGCAACCTCTCAGTCACTCAGTATCAGCCCCGCGGGCAACATCACTCGCACTCATTAGGTACCTGCGCTCACTGGGGGTGTTGTACAGACTCCGGAGGGGCTCCTACAGCCCAAACGCTATAAACAAGCCACATCATGGCATAAATCACTCACAATATTGGCCCTCGGCCTCTCTCATATCATAAAATCATCACCATGTTGGCTCGCGGCCTCACTCAGTCATACACTCTCAACATGCCACTCGGGCCATAATTATACCGGGTTCTCGACCCCAAAACAGTGTTTCATTTTCAAGAAATAATATCAAAATATTCTGTGTGTCAAAACAATTATCAAGGAAAGGCTGAGTGAAATTCATGACATATAAAGTGAGAAAAATAGTAAAAATATCCCCTAAGGGGTAAACAGATCGCACTAAGCCCCAAACATGGCTTACAACCCAAAACATATCAAAATATATCAATACTATTAAGCATAGGCTTTAAAATCGGTTTCGCAACTCAATAGTTACCTAAAAAGGAATATATTTCCAAATTTCCAATATTTGCATTCCAAAATCCGTGAAAGGATGTAAAGTCCGGGGTTTCATACCCTCAGGACAGGATTTAAAGACATTACTTACCTCAAACTAGCCCGAAAAGCTACTCTGCGACCCGTTTGCCTCTCGTATCAACTCCCGAGTGCTCCAAATCTACCAAATTCATATTTTTATCATAAAAGTATGCTAAAGGAATGAATTCCAATTGAAAAGTATCAAATTTTAGCTCAAAACCCGAAATTAGCCAAAACCCGACCCCCAGGCTCGCGTCTCGGAACTCAAATTTTTTTATACCAAAATGTTCTTCATCATCTCACAAGTTTGTACATATAAAGAACGCTAAAATCGGAGTTCGTATAACCCCACAAATCATCCCTAGAAGGTCTCATAATCTCAGGCCCTAACTCCATTTTTTTCTACTGATTTTCATGAATTAAACATTGATAGTATATTCCTTAATCACCTATAATCGAGTTTTAGGGTCCAAAATACTTACCTCAACGAAGAAAAATGATTTCCTCTCTTCAAAATCGCCTCAAAGCTCTTTTCCCGTTAAAAAATGGTGTTAAAAGGTCTAATGGTCGCGGAGGGTTTAAATTTTATATTGCCCGGTTATTCTTCACTGCGATCGCGGAAGTACTCACGCGATCGTGAAGAACAAATTCCCCAGCTTCCAAATTACTCTCCGTGATCGCGGCTTAGCTTGCGCGATCGCGAAGCTCTGCTTCCCAGCCCACTGCAATCGCACACGACTACACGCGGTCGCGATGGCCAACCGTCCAAACTCACGCGCCCCCTTTTCATTCTACGCGATCACACTGCTCATCCCTCCAAACCTATGCGATTGCACTCCTGTTCCTGCGATCGCGATGTACAATTTCGCCTGACCCTTAGATTACTCTACGTGATCGCATCTTCACCTACGCGATCGCGACGAAGGACCTTCAGCTGTCAAAACACCAGAAAAACAACTATTGTTCTAAGTCCAAAAGTGCCCGTTAACCTCCCGAAATCAATCCCGAGCCCCTCGGTACCCAACCAATTTTACCAACACCTCATAAAGGATCATTCAAACTTATTTTCACTCTCAAAACACTAAATATAACCTCAAAATATCAAAATCACATCGAATTCAAGCCTAAGAACTTTGATATTTCTAAAATCCACCAACGATGCCGAAACTATCCAAAACAACTCCGATTGACCTGAAATTTTGCATACATATCCAAAATGGCATTACGAACCTGTTCCAACTTCCGGAATTCCATTCCGACCTGATAGTCTATTTTCTACTGCCGACCGAAAATTGCCAAAAACTAACTTTTGCCAATTCAAGCCTAATTCTACATCGGACATCACAAAATTATCCTAAACACACTTCTAAGTCCCAAATCACCTAACGAAGCTATCTGAGCCATAAAATACGCATTCCGAGGTCGTTTACCAATAAGTCAACTCTCAGTTGACCTTTTCAACTTTAAGGCTATTTTAAAGACTAAGTGGATAAACTCTCACTACAACCATTCCGATTCCAAGCCTACCAACTCTAACACATCAATAACAGTATAACCAACCTATGACAAGTCAATAACAGTAATTATAATGCAGGTTCTATGTAACGACCGACCGAGTCGTTAAATTCTCCCCCTCTTAAACAAACGTTCGTCCTCGAACTGGTCTAGAAACATACCTGAAGTCTCAAAGAAGTAAGGATATCTGCTCTGCATCTCTTGCTCGGTCTCCCAAGTAGCCTCATCCACTGGCTGACCTCTCCACTGTACTTTCACTGAAGCTATATCCTTGGACCTCAACTTTCTGACCTCGCGAGCCAAAATTGCTACTAGCTTGACCTCATATGACATATTATCCTCGAGCTGAACTTGCTGAGATCTAACACATGAGATGGGTCACCAACATATTTCTGGATCATCAACACATGAAATACCAGATGAACACTCGACAGGCTGGGTGGCAAGGCAAGTCTATAAGCCACCTCTCCAACCTTCTGAAGTACCTCAAAAGGACCAATAAACCGTGGACTCAGCTTTCCCCTCTTTCCGAACCTCATAATACCCTTCATGGGTGATACCTTCAGCAGTACCTTATCACCTTCCATAAATGACACATCCCGGACCTTCCGGTCCGCATAACTCTTCTTCCTAGACTACGCCGTCCAAAGTCGCTCCTGAATCAACTTCACCTTCTCCAACGCATCCTGAATCAAATATGTGCCCAATAACTTAGCCTCACCGGGCTCGAACCAACCAACCGGAGATCTACACCTCCTACCATATAAGGCCTCATACGGGGCCATCTGAATACTGGATTGGTAGCTGTTATTATGTGCAAACTTCGCTAGTGATAGAAACTCATCCCATGAACCACCAAAATCAATCACACAAGCACGTAACATGTCCTCCAAAATCTGAATAGTCCGCTCCGACTTCCCGTCGGTCTAAGGATGAAATGTTGTGATCAACTCTACCTCAGTACCCATACCTCTTTGTACGACCCTCCAAAACTGAGATGTGAACTGAGTACCTCTGTCGGAAATGCTAGAAATTGCAACCCCACACAACCGGACAATCTCCTTAATGTAAATACCAGCTAACCGCTCTGAAGTATAAGTAGTGCTGACAGGAATGAAGTGTGCGAACTTGGTCAATCTATCCACAATGACCCAAATAATATCAAAACCCTTCGAAGTCCGTGGAAGCCCAACTACAAAGTCCATAGTGATCCGCTCCCAGTTCTACTCCGGAATATCTAACCTCTGAAGTAATCCACCTGGTCTCTGGTTCTCACACTTGACCTGTTGGCAGTTGAGACACCGTGATACATACTCAACAATATCTCTCTTCATCCGCCTCCACCAATACTGCTGTCTCAAGTTCTGATACATCTTCGCGGCACCAGGATGAATGGAATACCGCAAGCTATGTGTCTATGCTAATATCAACTCCCAAAGACCATCCACATTGGGCACACAAATACGGCCCTGCATCCTCATAACACCGTCATCACCAATAGTCACATCCCTGGAATCCTCCCGTCGGACCCTATCCTGAAGTACTAAAAAATGCGGATCATCATACTGTCGGGCTCTAATATGATCATAAAAAGAAGACCGGGAAGCCATGCTAGCTAATACCCGCGGAGGGTCTGACAAATCCAATCTCACCAACTGACTCGCTAAAGCCTGAACATCAAGTGCTAAAGGTCGCTCTGCTGCTGAAAGGTACGCTAGATTTCCCAAACTCTCAGCTTTGCGACTCAAAGCATCGGCCATTACATTGGCCTTCCCCGGATGATACAAAATAGTAAGGTCATAATCCTTGAGAATCTCTAACCATCTCCTTTGCTGCAAATTCAAATCCTTCTGCCTCAATAGGTACTGCAAACTACGATAATCAGTGAAAATCTCACACTGTACCCCATACAAATAATGGCGCCAAATCTTTAAGGCATGAACAATGGAATCTAACTTAAGATCATGCACTGGATAATTCTTCTCATCCACCTTCAACTGTCTCGATGCGTAGGCAATCACCCTACCGTCCTGCATCAATACTGCTCCCAAACCAACTCTAGAAGCATCACAATAGACTGTATAAGAACCCAAACCAGTAGATAAAACCAAAATCGGAGTTGTGGTCCATGCTAACTTGAGCTTCTGAAAGCTCTCCTCACACTCATTAGACCATGTGAATGGAGCACCCTTCTGGGTCAATCTGGTCAAAGGCGAAGCAATAGAAGAGAAACCTTCCACAAAGCGACGGTAATATCCTGCCAAACCAAGGAAACTCCGAATCTCTGTAGCTGAAGACGGTCTAGGCCAATTCTGCACCGCAATCTTCTTCGGATCAACCTGAATACCCTCACTAGACACCACGTGCCCCAAGAAAGCTACTGAACCAAGCCAAAACTCACACTTGGAGAATTTTTCATAAAGCTTCTCCTCCCTCAACCTCTATAACACAATCCTCAAGTGCTGGGCATGCTCTTCCTGGCTACGAGAATACACCAGGATGTCATCAATGAACACGATGACAAAAGAATCAAGGTAAGGCTGAAACACATTGTTCATCAATTGCATGAACGCGACTAGGGGAATTGGTTAGCCCAAATGACATAACCAGAAACTCATAATGACCATATATGATCCTGAAAGCAGTCTTCGGAATGTTAGAATCCCGAATCTCATGCTGATGATATCCGAATCTCAAATCAATCTTAGAGAACACTCTAGCTCCCTGAAGCTGGTCAAACAAGTCATCAATACGAGGCAAGGGATACCGGTTCTTCACCATAACCTTATTCAGCTGCCTATAATCGATACACATGCGCATGGAGCCATCTTTCGTTTTCACAAACAACACCGATGCACCCCACGGTGACACACTAGGATGAATGAACCCCTTATCTAAGAGTTCCTGAAGTTGTTCTTTCACTTCTTTCAACTCCGCTGGTGCCATGTGGTAAGGTGGAATAGAGATAGGCTGGGTGTCAGGCACCAAGTCGATACCAAAGTCAATATCCCTGTCAGGTGGCATGCCTGGAAGGTTTGCAGGGAATACATCCGGAAAGTCACGGACTACAGGAACAAAATCAACAGATGGAGTCTCACTACTAACATCCCTCACAAAATCAAGATAAGATTCACACCTTTTCCCAACCATACGCTGAGCCTTTAAATAAGAAATCACTCTGCTAGGTACATGCTATATAGATCCTCTCCACTTAACTCTCAGAACTCCGGGCATAGCTAAGGTCACGGTCTTAGCGTGACAATCAAGAATCGCATGATGTGGGGATAACCAATCCATGCCCAGCATCACATCAAAATCAACCATACTAAGTAACATCAAGTCCACTCGGGTCTCCAGACCCCCAATAGATATGAGACACGACCGATACACACGGTCCACAATAATAGTATTGCCCACCGGAGTCGAAACATGAACAGACGTAACTAAAGACTCATGGGGCATATTCAGAAAGTGAGCAAAATATGACGAAATATAAGAGTAGGTGGAACCAGGGTCAAATAAAGACAAAGCATCACTATGACAAACTGACATAGTACCTGTAATCACCGCATTTGAGTCCATCGCATCAGGCCTAGCCGGAAGTGCATAAATATGTGGCTGGCCTCCACCTGCTCGACCTCCCCCTCTAGGGAGAACTCTAGCTGCCTGACCACCACCCCTAGCTGCTTGAGTAGGTGGTGAGTGACTGGGGCTAAAGTTGAGGGCTGAACCTTCTGCTGAGATGAACTACTAGGGCAACGGGGACACTGCCTACACTCATGTCTGAACTCCCCACACTCATAACAACCACATGGAGCTGGAGATAAAAACTGACGAGAACCCCTGCCACCATGATAACCACCAGACGAACCATGCATAGAAGAACCCTGATAAGATGATGCTCGGGCGGAGCTCTGAGCTGGAAAGGAACTTAAAGATGAACGTCCCTGATGAGAACTGCGAGGACCCTGCCCCGAAGATACACTACTGTAAGCTGGGCGAACTGGATGTGGAGGTCTAAATGGACGACCTCTGTTGTGTTGAAACTGCCCTCTAGAAGGGGCACCACTGAAGCTACCTGATCCCCGAGGCCTCTTAGCCTCTCTCTCCTCATGCTCCTACATACGAACCAAATCAATGTCCCGAGCTATGTCAACAACTTGCTCAAATGTGGTTCCAGACACTCTCTTTCTGGTCATTAAAATCCGAAGCTGATACGTGAGACCATCTACAAATCTCCTGATCCTCTCCGTGTTAGTAGGGACTAACTCATAAGCATGTCTAGCCTACTCGGAAAACCTCATCTCATACTGAGTGACTGACAACTCTCCCTGGCGCAGCTACTCAAACTGCCTGCGATGCTCCTCTCTGTGGGACTGAGGAACATACTTCTCCAAAAAGATCGTGGAGAACTGCTTCCAGGTGAGAGGTGCTGAACCAACCGGCCTACGCCTCTCGAATGACTCCTACCAAGTGAAAGCAGCACCAGCAAACTGAAATGTAGCAAATGAGACCCCACTGGTCTCCAAAATACCCGCAGTATGTAGTATCCTCTAGCTTTTATCAAGAAAATCTTGGGCATCCTCACCCTCTGTGCCGCTGAACGTCGGAGGCTGAAGTCTACTGAACCTCTCCAGCCTACGCTGCTCATCTCGGGCATAGATGGGACTACATAGTCCTGAACTAGGGCAACCGGCTGGGCTGGGACTACCCCCGGTTCCTGAATACCCTGTACAACCTGCTCAGGTGTTCGGGCAGCTGGAGTCTGAATGCCTCCCCCGGCCTGAGCTGCAGTGGCAGTAGTAGACATAGCAACTGCCTGAGCTAAACTGGTGCACACTGTCAAAATCTGAGCAAGAGTCTCCTGAAGACCCAAAATAACAAAAGGCACTGCCGGTGCCTGATCCTGTCCCACTGGAGCACCCTCGGCGGGAACCTGGTCCTGAATGATAGGGGATCCTGTGGTACTGTCCCGGATGCTGCGCGAGCTGGTCCCCTACCTCCACCACGGCCCAGACCCTTTATGGGTCTGGCTGGTGTCTGGTTACCCTGATCGGTATTGTGTGTCCTCACCATCTGTGAGAGAATGAAACAACAAGAATTTGGATTTCTCAAATCAATAGATGGAACGATAGAGTTCAAGAAAATAAAGATGTTTCCTAAGAGTTTTGCAGCCTCTCGAAGATAAGTATAGACGTCTCCGTACCGATCCGCAAGACTCTATTGAACCTACTCATGACCGTTCCTATGCAACATAGAGCTCTGATACCAACTTGTCACGACCCAAAATCCTAACAGGTCGTGACGATGCCTATCGTGGGACTAGGCTAGCCAATCATCACATAACTACCCATTCGTTCTATTATAACATTTTAAAAGTCAATAATAATAATCTAATAGTCTAAACAATCCTCCCAAGACTTGAGTCAATAATCATGAAGATCTAAGATATAAACTAACTCTACTAAAGTCTTAATAAAAGTTTATGAATCAAATACTAATACTATATGAAGAAGGGAAATAGAGAAGCTGCGGACGCTGGACAACTACCTCGAAATCCCGTAAAGCTGCTGCTAACGAACAAAAATGGCTACTGCCCTGCACTAGTACCTGGATCTGCACACAGGGGTGAAAGGAGTAATGATGAGTACGCCAACTCAGTAGTAATGAAAATAAATCACAGTCTGAAGTATATGAAACACACAACACAGATACACCAATCCACAAAACAGTAAAACATCGAGTCTTAATACAATATACATAATTTAGGAAACCAGTTTCCAAAAATCCCCTGAAACAAGTATATTTTCAAATATTTCTCAGTGAAACTCTCAGTAAAATTAGTTTGAAAAATGAAGTGAATCATAGTCAAAACTCAGTAAAGTATCATCGTAAAACTGCCCCTCGGGCTATAATAATCTCTCATAACATTTTCCTCAGCACCTCACCATCACTCAGTATCAGCCCTGCGGGCAACCTCTCAGTCACTCAGTATCAGCCCTGCGGGCAACATCACTCGCACTCAGTAGGTACCTGCTCACTAGGGGTGTTGTACAGACTCCGGAGGGGTTCCTACAGCCCAAGCACTATAAACAAGCCACATCATGGCATAAATCACTAACAATATTTTCCCTCGTCCTCTCTCATATCATAAAATCTTCACCATGTTGGATCGTGACCTCACTCAGTCAGACACTCTCAACATGCCACTTGGGCCATAATTATACCGGGTTCTCGACCAAAAAATAGTGTTTCATTTTCAAGAAATAATATCAAAATTTTCTGAGTGTCAAAACAATTATCAAGAAAAGGCTGAGTGAAGGTCCTGATATATCAAGTGAGAAAAATAGTAAAAATAGCCCCTAAGGGGTAAACATATCGGCACTAGGCCCCAAACATGGCTTACTGTAACGACCCGACCGATCGTTTTGAGATCCAGCACGTCGTTCAGCAGTTGGGAGTCATGAACAGCTTCATTTCGAGTATTGTGACTTGTGTGTATTGTCAGACTTGAAATTCAGGAGGTTTGGAGTTAAATTTAAGGGAAAATTCTCATTTCAGAAGCCTTAAGTTGAAGAAATTGAGTAAGACTGGAATCTTGAGTAAACGACCTCGGAATCAGGATCTGAAGGTTCCAACAGGTTCATATGATGATTTCGTACTTGGGAGTATGTCCGGAACGGGTTTTGGATAATCGGGGAGCAGTTCAGCGCATATTGTGGAAAGTCAGTATTTTAAGGAAATTTCTTAAGTTTGACTTAAAGTACATTTCAATGATATTTATATCCGCTTGGGATTCCGAGTCTGGGAATATCTCCGTATGGTGATTCAGGAGTTGGGGGTGCGATCGGAAGTGAATTCGGATACCCGGAAGTCAATTTAAGGTCATTTGGCTAAAGATAGAAAACTGAAGGTTTTTGAAGAATTCGACCGGGAATGGAAATTTTGATACCGGGGTCGGAATGCGATTTCGGAAGTTGGAGCAGGTCCGTAATGTCAAATATGACTTGCCTGCAAAATTTGAGGTCAATCGGACGTGGTTTGATAGGTTTCGGCGTCAGATGTGAATGTTTGAAATTTCAAAGTTCATAAAGTTGAATTCTTGCGCAATTCGTGTTTTCAGCATTATTTGATGTGATTTGAGGCCTCGACTAAGTCCGTGATATGTTTCCAGACTTGTTGGTACGTTCGGACGAGGTCCCGAAGGGCTCGGGTGAGTTTCGGGGTGGTTTCGGACCATTTCTAGGCCATTTATAACTGCTGGTTTTTTGTTACAGTAGTGTTCTACGCGATCACGGGGAATTGGTCGCGATCGCGGTGAGTAAAATGTAAGAAACGGGCCAGTGAATCGCGATCGCGGAAAGCCTTTCGCGATCGCGTAGAGTAACTCTTCTGCTGTACTGACTCGACTTCGGAGGCTCATATCTCACAATATATAAGGAATTTTGAGATGGTATAAAATTGAAAGTTGTATCCCTTTGTGTCTAGTTTCTATAAAAGTAAACCATTCATGATTTGTATTTGTGTACAAAGAGATATGGCTGTTACACTACAGGGTGTCCGGGAAGTTTGAAGAAGAAGGTTGTGTTGCACATGGGATGACTTTGACAGATTATATCTAAAATTCTATAACGAATTGGAAGATGACCAACACATGAAAGTTGTAGATATTTGAGGCTAGTTTTCATAACATTTAACCATTCGTCATTTGGAGTTGTGTGAAAAAAGATATGTCTATTCTACTGGAGGCTGTCCGGGCAGTCTGGGCAATTGTTCTCCGCGATCGCGAAGCTCTTTCCGCGATCGCGAAGAGCAAATTTTGGGTTGGAAAATGGTTCTCCACGGTCGCGAAGCATTTTCTGCGATCACAATGAGTAAATACCTGGGCAGTGTTGTTTTAAACCGGGATTTTGGTCATTTTCTTCATTTCTTCAAAGCCATGGGAGATTTTTGGAGAGCTTCAAGAGAGGAATTTCGTCATCTATGTTAAGGTAAGTTACTCCTACTCATTTAAAGTTATATACAAGATTATTGCATGGATTAGAACTTGGAAATTAGGGAAAATTTGAGAAAAATTTGGAAGAAACCTAGAATTTGGAAATTTGGATTTT
>ML260528.1:0-48867 GCA_005239495.1 Nicotiana undulata | reverse complement strand
CAGTAGCCATATTAGCTAGGCAGGTTCGTCAGTTGAGATCGAAGAGTTATCCTTCGGTTCGTGTTTAGTGGAGAGGTCATCCTGCTGAGGCAGCTACTTGGGAGTCCGAGTCTGATATGCGGAGCCATTATCCCCACCTTTTCCCAGACTCAGGTACCTTCTATGTCCGTTCGAGGACGAACGTTTGTTTTAGAGGTGGAGATTGTGATGACCCAAAAGGTCATCATGTGCTAATTTAACTAAATCTGTGTTCTGAGGCCTCGAAAGCCTCCGTTAATCTCACCTCGATATGCGTGCGCAGCCCGAGCGCGTAGCCGGGAAGCCTTTATGTGAAAATTTGATAATAAGTTGAATTTGCAGTAATTAATTAATATAGTTAACTTTGGTCAATATTTTTGGTAAATGAACCCGGACCCGTGATTTTACAGTCCCGGAGGGTCCGTAGGGAAATATGGGACTTGGGCGTATGCCCGGAATCGAATTCCGAGGTCCCAAGTCCGATAAATGAATTTTTAAAGAAAATTATTTTTTGAAAATAATAAAGACTTTTGGAAATGGAATTTGATTTGAAATCTGTGATACCGGGCCCGTATTATGGTTCCGGAGCCCGAAACAGGTTTAATATGTGTTATATGAGTTATCTTTAAAGTTTGGTGTAAAACAGACTTGATTTGATGTGTTTCGGATCGAAATGGAAAAGTTAAAGGTTAATGAAGTTTTTGAGGAATTTCATAGATTTTGGTGCTTAATTCATTGATTTTGATGTTATCTCGGTGGTTTTAGTATTCGAATAAGTCCGTAGGATGATTTGGGAGTTGTGTGTATCTTTGGTATTGAGCCCCGAGGGCTCGGGTGAGTTTCGGACAGCTAACGGGGTGCAAAAAGTTAGAAAATCTGGTGTGTTTTTTTATGTTTTTCTGGTGTCTGATGAACTACTCTTCGCGAACGCGAAGAGTAAGTAGGTGAGGCCTGGGTTTTACTCTACGTGAACGCGTAGAGGGAACGCGAACGCGGATCACCGGAAGGTGTCACTACGCGAACGCGTCCCCAGGGGTGTGAACGCGTAGGGTTAAGGTGAGGTCGGGGGGCTGGGTAGCATTGTTCTTCGCGAACGCGGCCTTAGGCTCGCGAACGCGTAATCCAGTAGATTCAAACTTACACGAACGCGGCCAAGGACTCGCGAACGCGTAGGTCAGGATAGTCAACCCTTCGCGAACGCGGCCAGGGGCCCGCGAACGCGAAGGGTATTTTTGCCCAGTGATTTTTAATTGTCAAAAACATAAACATTACGGGATTTTCACCACCTTTCTCAACCCTCCTTCTTCCCCACTCTCCTTAGGCGATATTTGAAGACCTCCATCACCATAGCTTCATAGGTAAGTGTTCCTAACACCAATTCCTTCCATTCCTCTTCATTAATCACTAGAATCTAGGCTTAAAATCATGAAAACAAAGTAGAAATTAGGGGTTTTGGGTAGAGTTAGGGTTCATGGGATGTTGGGTACTTCAACCTCATTTTGGGTTCGGATTTCAAAACAAATTGCATATTTGGATTCGTGGGGATATGGGTGATCGGGTTTTAGTTCGAGCCTCGTGTTTGGACCAAGCGGGCCCGGGGTCAAATTTTGGTATTTTTGGAAGAATGTTGGGAAATGAATAATTAGGCTATGGGACTGAATTATTGAGTCATTATTGATATTTTTGAATTAATTATGTCTAGATATTATCGTTTCGGAGTCGAATTCGAGAGGAAAGGCAGTGTTAGAGGCTTGACTTGCATTTTTGGACCCGAGGTAAGTGTCTTGCCTAACTTTGGTGAGGGAATAGGTATTGTCCCTATGTGCTATGTGTTTTATCATGTCCAATGTATAGGTGAGGTGACGAGTACCTATGCATTGTGTGTCAAGTATGCCCGTGAGTCCGTTTTGCTTAATTATTTGTTATTACCTCAATGATTATTGTGCTATGAAGTAATTCATTTGGAAAATTGTTTAACTGTGGAGACTACTTGATTAAGAATTGTGTTGTGATGTCCTAGTGGAGGACCCAAATCATTAAGTTATGTACTCGTAAGGAATTGGTTATAGCTGAGACCATTGCCGGGAAAATGTGTTGATTTTAGTTGTTATTCCCCATGCCGGGTGGTTATGAATTGAAAGTTCGGTAATTGATTTCCTTGCCAAGTTGTTATTTATTGTTGATATTACTTGGGTGAGGAAGAGAGTAAAGCACGAAGGGTGATGTCGTGACATTCATTCAGTTATTTACTTATCGCATTGTGAGGAAGAGAGTAAAAGCACGAAGGGTGATGTCGTGCCATTAATTTCATTTATCTATTATTGCAATGTGAGGAAGAGAGTAAAAGCACGAAGGGTGATGTCGTGCCATTCATTTCATTTATTCATTATTGCACTGTGAGGAAGAGAGTAAAGCATGAAGTGTGATGCCGTGCCATTCATTTCATTTATTATTGCATTCATTTCATATATTTACTTGTTGCTTCGTGAGGACGAGAGTAAAAGCACGAAGGGTGATGCCGTGCCATTCATTTATTTGTTTATTTATTGTATTCGATATCTCATTTTGCTTCATACTTGTTGCCCAGTAAGTATCAAGACTAACCTCGGTGGAGTAGTGACGAGGACTAGTCAAGACACCACTGGTCTATAAAAATAACTGACATGAATATAGAAGTAACCGAACAGTACATCTATCTAAGAATTCACGGGATAATTCACAACAATGACAATATAATGTGGAAGAAAATTACAGAAAAATAACCACGAAACAGCACAAAATACACAGAAAGATGGACATCAAAACAAGCCAAACCAGAAGAAAACACAATGCACTAGAGAACCCCACAACTCAACTCTACGTTTATTTATTCACATCGAGCCTTAGCCATTAAATTCCATAAACTGGTGGAAACCCTTAAACAACAGATCATATGAAAAGCTTCGCAAGTAAACTCATTTTAATGTAGATAGATTTCCTTTGAAAACATACTTTCTCCAAAATATATATAAGTATATGTACTAGAGAGAATTACGTAAAACATAGTTTTCTTTCAAAATACGAAGTTTCCAAAGATACTTTCTCAATAAAAGACTTCCAAGTATCATTTTATGCAAGACCAGTGCTTTTCAAATATACCTTCGATGTAAAAGCCTTCAGATATAATCATTTCGAAACCATTACTTTTCAATAATACTTTTCAGTAAAATTTCGTAATCATAATCTCCTCAAGGTAAATCTATCGGAACTCAGTTCGTACTCAAAACTTGTCTTGTCAATAAATGTAGTAAGAGATCAGTGTGAATATCCCGATTTAAACAACGGAATATTAACTCTTAGACAAATACAGTAAATAATCAAACAAGGACACGAAAAAATATAATGCAAAGACAAGTGCACGGCATGTCCCCTCGTGCTAAAACAAATAATCACTCGGCACGGAATGTCCCCTCGTGCATAACCTCACAATCACTCGGCACGGAATGTCCCCTCGTGCATAACCTCACAATCACTCGACATGGAATGTCCCGTCGTGCATAAATAAATAAATAAACATTCGACACGGAATGTCCCCTCGTGCATAAATGAATAAACACATGGCACGGAATGTCCCTTCCATAAATAAATAAACACTCGGCACAGAATGTCCCGTCGTGCATAAATAAATAAATAAACAACAAATTGACGAAGCAAATCCACAATAGGAACCATAAATCACAACGTCCCAGCAAGGGAATCCAACAATGCAAACAATATCAAAACAGCACAACAATAATGGAAACACACCATCCCGGCAAGGGAGTCAACAAGGAAAACAACACAATCCCGGCAAGGAAAAACAGTTATAACCAATCTCGTCTAAGCAATTAACTTCACGAAAAATCTCAACTTAAACGAAGGTTTAGAAATAGGCTACATCAAGGAAACGTCCACAACATAAATGTTTATCAACTTACCCAAGTAGCACATAAAGGAGGATTCACGAGCATGCTTGACACCAACGAGCATGCTTGACACCAACGAACGGATGTTCTACTACGGCTAAGCAACTATAAACTAGATAACACTGATATAGTCCATTTGACAGTTTTAGGAAGCAAATATAGCATAACGATAAGAGCGGTAAAATATTCAGTTAAGTCAATGAGGATCAAATAGTTAACGAAGGAATCCAAAAGTAAGTAATTCTAATTTAAGCAGGAAATAATAAAATTAACAACCAAGGATTCAAATGTAACAATTGCAACTCATACACAGGTAACATAAGAACCTACGAACCCTAAAACCAATCTATTAGCAAATAAGTTCGAGTACGCACTCGTCACTTTGTATACACGGACTACAATCAACAAAGAAGACTTAACCCTAAGGGGTAGTTCCCCCACACAAGGTTAGGCAAGATACTTACCTCAAAGACGACCAACCGGTACTCAAAAATGGACTTCTCAGGCGAAAGGACCTCCGGACGGCTCAAAATCAACTAAAACAGCTTCAAAATACACATAATACGTATAAGGAACTATTCCGAATAATAAGGTTTCGATCTTTACAAAAATCTAAAAATTGCACAAATACCATTAATTATACCCTTAATGAGAAGCTTTTATAACCACACAAATACTCTGGGCCCCTTTTTGACTTATTTAGGACCACAAATTCCAAAAGTCTCCATTTTATTTTATTTTTTTAAAACTCCGTGCTCAATCAAACAGGTTCACATAAATTGAAACGGAGGGAGTATTACTCTATTTCCACCTATGTAATTAAATGAGTAGTCCAAAGTTGAATTCAAGCCTAATTCTTCTGGACTCTTATCAGCTTCAAACCAATCCAACATAATCAATCAGTTCCCAAAATACAATTGGCTAATTAAAACTTACTACAATATTTTCATATAAAAAGAAAAACAAGCCAACACATCAATCTAACAATTGTATCAAACACATGACTTAATTCCAAGCAGCAAAAGATTAGCATGAACTCATCCAAGAAATTCCAAAGAAGCTCATAAAGGAAGTACGTATGTTTAGGAAACAGTAAAATGAACTAAGACAACGAACAAGGATAAAATAACACCGAAGAGCAATAATAGCCGATATGATTCACTATGCTAGCAAAAATCAAATTGAGATAATATAAGTGCAAAGAGTGGACCTTACATCTGAGAACTTCCTTTTATATTTGAGAACCTTTGGCGAAGCAAAAATACAAGGAAATCGGCCACTACAATTCGACCTTAAGCAAAAGCAAAACAGGGACCTCAATGTTTCAACTGGAAAATCGAGTCACTTCCGAAACTGAATGCAAACTAGAAAACTCGGACAACCGTCTGCAACCCCTATGTGCTCATTATGAGGGAATGAGAGTGGAAAATTGTGTGGGGTGTGTATTTGATGTGCACCTGTTATTCTTTTGTCTGTGAAAAAGGAGAAGTTCATAAATGGCCATTCTGCCAATCTCTGTGTGCTAGTGTTGGAGAGTGAGGAGTCTGGAGGGGTCAAGGGAGGTAAAGATGGTCGATTTATTTTGTGTGGTTAAGGGAAAGAAGAAGGAGTATCAGCCGCCTCTTTTCTCTGGTGTGTGTGTGATTTTTTTGTGGAGAAGAAAAAGATGAGCAACAACGCTTCAAGGTCAAAGAATCAGGGGGGCTGCCGCTCTAGGGGTTTAGGGATTTAGGAAATGGGTTATTCACCTTAAACCCCACGTCACTTATAATATGCCTCGTATACTTATTATCATATGCAATTGATATAAATTATATTAATAGTCCTTGTCGGCACACAAAATAATATAATTAGCATACATCGACTTTCTTAATAGTGCTCAAGTACTTTAAGTTTTTATTTATTTATTTGTTTATTCATTTATTTTGTTCCGGGGTGTTACATTGGCACTTTGCCCATAGCAAAATTCCAGCAACTCAAATTGAGAGTTAGCTGAAAAAGAAGAGCTCTCTTTGTGTTCATGAGCAGAACATATAATATGAAATGTGTATTCAAGTGCGACACATATATGTACTTATATAAAAATGCAGCTAAAGCAACTATATGTTTTCATGGTCACACCAATTGTTAGTATAATTGAAATGTCAGAGCATTACCTTTTTTCTTGGTGAGTGTTCCATTTTTCTATGCAATTCCAGCTAATCCATCTGCTCACAAATCAAGTAGTCTCATTATTAGTAAAAGTAATGCGGTTATTAGATGTAAATTCCAAATAAGCATACGAAGAAAACGTTTTGTGTGACATCTGAGCAAAGTGGCCTAAACTTGTTTGCAATTAAGAGTCTATGTGTAACGATCCGGTCTATCATTACATGGAACCACCATTATAATTATTGCTATTGTCCTGTCATAGCTTGGTTTAACTGTTATTAATGTGTTAGAGTTGGTAGGCTTGAACGAATGGTTGTAGTGAGAGTTCAGTCATTTAGTCTTTAAAAATAGCCTTAAAATGGGAAAAGTCAACTGAGAGTTGACTTATTGGTAAACGACCTCGGAATGCAGATTTTATGGCTCGGATAGCTTCGTTAGTTGATTTGGGACTTAGGAGTGTGTTCAGAATAATTTTTTGGTGACCGGTGTAGAATTAGGCTTGAATTGACGAAAGTTAGTTTTTGGCGATTTCCGGTCGTCAGTGGAAAATAGGCTATCGGGGTCGATAGAATTCCGACAGTTGGAACAGGTTCATAATGTCATTTTGGATATGTCTGCAAAATTTTAGTTCAATCGGAGTTGTTTTGGATAGTTTCGGCATCGTTGGTGGATTTTAGAAATTCTAAAGTTCTTAGGCTTGAATTTGATGTGATTTTGGTGTTTTGATGTTAGTTTTAGTGTTTTGAGAGTGCAATTAAGTTTGAATGATCATATATGACGAGTTGGTATAATTGGTTGAGGTCCCGAGGGGCTCGGGATTTATTTCGGGTGATTAACGGACTCATTTGGACTTGAATAAATTGCTGATTTTCTGGTTTTTGCACAGCAGCAATTCCTTCATTGCGATCGCGTGAGAAGTAATGCGATCGCGGAGAGTTAATTTGGGGCAAGCACATTTTGTGTTGTGCGATCGCGATAGGAGGTCCGCGATCGCGGAAAAGGGGAGAGTTATGTTGTGTGATCGCGTGCATGGGGGTGCGATCGCACAAGGGAGTTTGGGCGCGTGGGGTTGGCTGGAAAAATGCACTGTGCGATCGCAATAGGAGGCATGCGATCGCGGATAAGGGGAGAATTGTGTTGTGCGATCGCGTGTGATTGACCGCGATTGCGGAGAGTAAATATCTGGGCAGTATAAAAATAAACCTTCTGCGACCCTAACATATTTTTACACCATTTTTGTACGGAAGGAGAGCTTTTGAGGCGATTTTTGAAGAGGGAATCAGTGTTCTTCATAGAGGTAAGTATTTTGGTCATTAAAACTCGATTATAGGTGATTAAGGAACATAATCTCAGTGTTTAATTCATGAAAATCAGTATAAAAAGGTGGGTTTAGGGCTTGAGATTATGAGACCTTTAGGGGTCGATTTGAGGGGTCAAACAAACTCCGATTTTAGCGTTCTTTATATGTACGGACTCAGGAGATGACGAAGAACATTTTGGTATAAAAATTTCTGAGTTCAGGGACGCGGGCCTGGGGGGAGGGTTTTGACCGATTTCGGTTTTTGTGCTTAAAATCGATATTTTTCAATTGGAATTCATTCCTTAAGAATAATTTGATGATAAAAATATGAACTTGGTAGATTTGGAGCATTTGGAGGTTGATACGTGAGGCAAGCGTATTGCGGAATAGTTTCTGGGCTAGTTTGAGGTAAGTAATGTCTTTAAATCCTGTCCTGAGGGTATGAAACCCCGGACTCTGCACCCTTTCACGGGTTTTGGAATATAAAGGTTGGAACTTTGGAAATATATTCCCTATTTAGGCAACTATTGAGTTGTGAAACCGATTTCAAGCCTATGCTTAATAGCATTGATATATATTTGATATGTTTTGGGCTGTAAGCCATGTTTGGGGCCTAGTGTCGATCTGTTTACCCTTTGGGGGATGTTTTACTATTTTTCTCACTAATATGTTATGATTTTCCACTCAATCTTTTCTGTGAAATTGTTTTGACACTCAGAGTATTTTGATACTATTTCTTGAAAATAAAATATTGTTTTTGGGTCGAAAACCCGGTATATTTATGGCCTGAGGGGCAAGTTGAGAGTGTCTGATTGAGTGAGGTTGTTGGCCTATATTGTGAGGATGTTATGATATGAGTGTGGCTGCTGGCCAATATTGTGAGTGATTTATGCCATGATGTGGCTTGTTATAGCGCTTGGGATGTAGGAGCCCCTCCGGAGTCTGTACACACCCCCAGTGAGCGCAGGTACCTAATGAGTGATGCCCGCGGGGCTTTATGCTGAGTGATTGTGAGGTTGCCTGATTGGCAGAGTGACTGTGAGGTTGCCTGATGGGCAGAGTGACTATGAGGTTGCCTGATGGGCAGAGTGACTATGAGGTTGCCTGATGGGCAGAGTGATAGTGAGGTTGCCTGATGGGCTAATACTGATACTGAAATTGTTACGAGAAATGATTATGGCCCGAGGGGCAGATTTATGATGATTTTTACTGAGTTTTTGAACTATGATTCACTTCGTTTTTCAAACTGATTTTACCGAGAATTTTACTAAGATATATTGATATTATACTTATTTTCAAAGGATTTCTGGAAACTGGTTTTGAACTTATGTATTTGATGAATACTACTTGGTGACTTGGTGTTTTACTGGCTTTTGTGAATTGGTGTATCTGCGTTGTGTGTTTTATATTTCTCATACTATGATTTATTTTTATTACTACTGAGTTGGCGTACTCATCATTACTCCCTGCACCTCTGTGTGCAGATCCAGGTATTGATTCGGAGCAGTAGTCGTCCGAGTTCGTTATCAGCAGCTCACGGGATATCGAGGTAGTTGTCCAGCGTCCACAACTTCTCCATTTCCCTTCCTTATTTAGTTTAGCATTTCATTCCTAGACTTTATTTAAGACATTAGTAGAGTTAGTTTTATTTCGTAGATGCTCGTGACCATGTTGACTCCAGTTTTGGGAGGTTTTGTTTAGAGTTGTTTAGACCATTATTGGGGCGCTAAGACTTAAATAAATTTATTTATGGTTATGTTTGTTGTTATTGTTGAATTGTGAATTATTATAATCGAATGAATGGGTAGTTATGTGATGGTTGACTAGCCTAGTTCCACGATAGCGCCATCACGACCTGTTAAGATTTGGGGTCGTGACACTATGAGGGTTCCCTGGTTTAACAGGTTATTACCAACACTGCATTAAAAATTACATTGTGATTAGCAACCCATTAACAGTCTTATTGAAAAAGGGTGGTTTCGTGTGGAACGATGCAGAAGTTGTAAGTGCTTTGACTACTCAAGAATCGGAGCTAATGAGAACTGCATATACACTGCAATTTGAAATCGAGGAGTTCATGAGAGTTATGGTATTTATGTTAGTGTATAGAGGCTTTGTGTAGCATTATAATATGTTTCTTCTTTTTCTGGCAGTTCATTTTCTGTGTACATCTGTCAGATTACTTGCTTTCAGATTCTTTTTATATATATATTATGTTTTGGATAAAAATAAACACATGAAACACAACAACAAAAAATTTCTAGGTTGTTTAAGTAGTGGTGAGCTTGAGATTGACTTTTACTCTTTAATTTTTAGCTGATTCAGAGACTCTCTCAAACATTTGGATGAAAACATTTGTTGTTTAAGAAGGAGATACGACAAGATACTTAATAAGTATCAATAACATAAGGTGCTATTCTTTAACTATGTGACACTTTTATGTCTGGAAATGCAAATGAAGAGTTTTGGATCTTTAATACGGGGAAGCCTCTTTCTGTTAGCAAATTCCATATCTCAAGATAATTGTTAGTAAACTTTAGCACTAACTTTTGCAGAGATGAATTCATGGTGTCGCGCTTGCTTTTTCAAAATGAAGTTAAAAGCTATTACAAAATGAAGTTCATAGTTTAAACAAGAAAAACAAAGGTTTGGAAAATTCAACAACAACTTTTGTGGAAGAGATTCTTGAAGATCTTCAGCACGCAACATCTCGGTTTACTTTGGTTTCTGCGGGTTTGGGTTGTAAGTGCTTCTATTGAGTTCTCACTTCTTCTTTTTCTGCTATGGCTGCTTGAATGTTTACTGCTTCACCATATGTGCGTATTATGAATCTTCTTCAGTTAGTTCTCTTTGTCGTTTAATACATGTACGTGCTCGAAATGCACACTTTATCGCAAAGTATATTGTTTTGCCTTTAGTTTTTTTATCAGATGGCTTAAATTGTTATTATGTCTCATAAATAAGTGATTCATAGAATTTTTCCCATATTTACCTTTCTATAGCAATCCTGACTTATATTAATGCCATTTTGGGCAGATTCAGTTAAGACTGCATCAACAATATCCTTCAGAAAAATAGTCTTGGGTCCTCTTCTAACTGCATTGCATGTTATGACAACCTTAGACTTGCAATCCATAATCCTCAAAACCCTGCAAACACTACCTGTAGTAAAAATACAACTAGGATTAATTGTAATTTCTTCAATTTAACCTTTCTTGTTTTGTATAACGTAAATGGGACCTAGCTTTTTCGTGGCATCGTTTTGAAAAAACATATTCCAGCTACATGTGATCTTTGAGCGTGAAACATCATGTCCTCTTCTAAACATTCTGTAATACCATATACTTAAGTGTTTATTCTACTAGCTTGTTACAGAAAATCACACTGTCAAAATAATTACAACGATACTGCTAATGGGATAGAATCTACAACTTAAAATTTTGAGCACTCAGAACTGCAGAACATAGCATGCTTGTAAGTTTTCTTTGCATATATTCTTGCAGATAGTAAAATAGTTATAGTTTATGTTTATTGTTTCTCTTATCTTTGACAAGCATGGTATACAGTGTGGCTGCATTTTCTGCTCTTATTTGTGCTTCTGCTAGGTACCAATTCTGTTATTCTTATTCGTTCTCTAGGTTTTGGTTGCACCTAATTTTTAATTCTGTGTTTTCCTTCTCCGCTCTCTTACTAGGTGTTTGAGATCAAAGCCTCAACAAAGTAGCAAATTTAGGTAAAATTCTTTCAAACTTACAATGAATAAATGAGTTGATGACGCTGTATTCCTTGGTGTATTATTGTTTACTCTATCTTCACACGTGTTATATGAGCTGGATTTTATGGTCTTGTAGTGTTGAAGCAGCTTGAACCAATTTCCACTGCATATGTTATCTGGGAATGCTTTAGAGGTTGCACGCTTGCAAGAGGAATGTATTCTCTGCTACCATATGGTGTAACTGTATCATTAACATTCCATTTCTGTTCCTAAACGGATATAAGATATCTGATTGGTGTATAGTTCATTAGTGGTATAATAATGTCACTAGCTCTTATAGCTTCTTCTTTCTTTTTCGTTTACACTGTTGTTGTACATGTAAACAACTTGAACTACCGTTGATCTATTTATCAACAACTCTGCAACATCTTTATAGTTGCTTTTCATATTACTACCGTGTCCCTCTGTTATTTTTATTTTTGTTGTTTACTTTGTTTTCTACATTTTAGTTTAGTGTTGAACTTCAGGAGAACTAACCTAACAATTCAAATGCAAAGAACAACATATCTTGTTGGGCCCATGCGTAGCATGGGCTTTTCACATCTAGTTTTTACATACAAGGGACACTTGGACAATGAGACTCAATATCCACCTGGAATTAACTCACAGATTTTCCATATGATACTCCATAATAGTATAAGCTAAATTTTGAAACACGCATTTTTCATTCTTTTCCGCCTTCATAGCTGGGCATCTAAATGGAGAAAACACCTTTTGCTGATAAGTGATATGTTAAGAACCTGTGGCTCCCATTCTATCGTACAGGTTCCTCCACCTAGATTCTAATTTACAGATATCAAGCCATTATTGCGATCTAAACTCAAAATTTCACCAGGGGGACATGCCACATACTGCCTTTTGCTAGAACTCATACGCGAAAGTACATGAAACAGAAACAGCAGGAAAAAGGAGAAGGGGAAATGTAGCAGATAGAGGAGAAGACAAAAATAGGTTAAATGTCAAACAGCTGCGGAAGAGCTATATACACTAACCAGTTCCCTGTTTTAACTGTAAGGACAACAGATCAAAACCTGTATAAGTACAAGCAAGCCCCCATTTTTCTTTTTCTTGCTTGAAAATTGCATCATAACAAATGCACGAACCTCAACCAAAAACAAAAAATAAAAGGCTTCCTTCACCGCTTAGTCCTTCAAAAACTTCGCTGAACCTTACAGAGATGTGCAGTATAAATGGAACTACTGTCTATGCCCTAATAGGACATCTATATGAGTTGTACCCAAAACTATGTAACATGTAAGTGGAAACAGCTCTATTCATCTATATCAGCAATTGCCTCTCTGTGTCAAAAAGATCAAAAGAGAAGTACTCAGCCGTATCATAATTGATTTTTACCTGATTAGAAGTGCATATGTGGAAACATATATCGCTATCATCTAATGTAACTCTTCCTTTTTAAAGAAAAGAAGATACAATGAGTGCAGCGTTCTAAACTGTCCTCCCAAAAAGAGGGTACTTTCCTCCTCAGTAACAGGAGGGTGTGTTCAAGTCCTTGTACTCTATCCCATTTTTTCCTTTTTCTTTCTTTTTTTATTCAGAAGACCAAAAAGACTGTACATTTGGTGTGGAATATAAGCCACCAACAGAGGATCTAGCCATCGGTGAGCTGCCAAAAGCTTCACCCGATTGCTGCGGAGTCCAGTCCTTTCTGGAAAAAAATAGATGAGTAAATCACAAGAGTAAGATGGTGTTGAACAAAAGAGGAGAGGGAAAAGAGAATCCTTTAGAAAATAGAAAGAAATAGTAACCAAGATCACTAGAACAAAGAGTTCAACAATCTATTTCTAAGACACTCACATAATATATGCAAAATAAGAAAAACATGCCAAAAAAGAAACTTATCATCCCAGAAAAACACCAGCATCACCAAGTTACAAATCCATAACCAAAGCTTAAAAATGCTTATCAAGAAAAACCAAGAAGGCACAATGATAGGAATAGAAAGGACCAAGACCATTTATATCCATAACCTATTTTTGCAATCCAAGTCAACATTGAAAAACTTAAATATAATGCTTGCTTTCATTAACTATAGCAGATACGCCTCACTCTGAAGCTAGTTATGTCGGCTATATGAATCCTCAATATCCAATTCGATCCACTTGGACTCATCTCAACCGGTGTAAACACGTGCTTCGTGAGCACGTTCTAACATATTGCGCGAAAAAAACATTGCAAATTGATAAGAATTTTTGTCAATATGCCACCATTAAATTACTTGGCACAGCTTAGTATCTGCTTACAGGTACTCAATAAAGCTAATGAGCCATAGTTCAAAAAACAATTCCTATAAGCCACTAGTTAGTTTTCACCAGACTTGTCTATAAGTAGCTTTGAGCTAGTACTAAATGTTAAATAGCCATAAGTGGAGGTTCCAATATTTTGTTTAAAAACAGATTCTCATTCACAAAATGTTTTGCTCAAGGAAGGGGAGGGAGAAGGGAGCGGGAAGATGACTGTTGATTTACTTCCATTATGAACAAAGTTTGTTCTTTCCCACCATTTGTTTACTATAGCTGGAAGGATGTAAACTGGCATCTACATTCTGCCTCCAACTTTGCCAGGATTGAAAAACTAATGTAGAATTATTAATGCTTTATAAATAAATTTTATAGGAGAAAAAAAAGAGCCAACCTCAAATTCAAGAATACATCAAGTCTACCTACATATAGGAATTTTCTTTTTGGAGTAAGGTACATACAGGAAATCCTTTCAACAAGAACAATCATCAATCCAAGTTGGAGTGGATGTATATACAAAAAAGTGAAACCACCATGGCACCACTGCACCTAAGACAAGGACTCCGTCTACAGCTCTATGATCTCTTTCTAGCAATGTTATCATCATATTGTCTGAGGAGTACAAAATAATTCCTTAACTGTTTTAGGTATTACCAGCTTACACCAAAAGAACTTCAGCATACTATTCCACAGTTCTTTCAAAAGTTTGCAACATACAGAAAGATACATCCTCCCCCATTTCTTTGGTCATGAAGCCCCAACTGATAAGTGACGCCTCATTAAATTCTCAGCCCGTTATACATAGCACTCTAGGTCGCCATCCAAACAAAAAGATTGACTTCATATTTTCACCTGCCATTCTAATTTTAATTCTTCACCACGCGAGGAAGATTCCTGTACACCACTTTTTTTACTAGTGCCCCTGCATTCCTTTTCTCACCCGAATCAAACGTAGTATTGACGTTTATGAGTTTAAGCTGGGGGGTGAAGAGCTATTAAGCTTTACCTAAATATAATGCATAAGTTACATCAATAGGTCCGTCAGCAACTCATACAAGCTGCTGGTTTCACTGTCTAACAAGTGCAGAAACATGGCACTGAATTGTCCATGCACCTAATAGTGGTGCCATTAGCCAACTTAAAGACAATCATTTTAGGTTCCATATCTACTTCAAACGGTGACTAGTTGAATTAGGACAACTTTCTCTAGAAAGAATATGAAAGGAACAACAGCAGAAAAGGGACCCTAACTCATTAACACTTGGTTATGTACTTGACAATGATGCCCGAAGCATGGACCATCACTTTACATGGAACTTTTAAAAATAATACTCCCTCCCTTTCAAAGTATGCGCCTTACTTACCTTTTTAGTCTGTTTCGAGAAGAATGCCACCATTCTGTATTTACAAAGTTTTAACTCCAACATTCCCATTTTACCGTACAAGAAGACTGGAAGGCGGAGACATTCAAGATACCAGACACTTCTATGTCAAAAGCATTTCATCTGCAAACCCATAAGCTTCCTCTATTATATGATCAGGCACGTACAAAGCAAGTTCAAGTTTTAGCCCAATGTGAGAGTCTGCTTGAAACAATTGATATCCAAGATGTTTTTTAGCTATGCATTACACACCCCCATTTGGATCTAGCTTTCAAAAGTATAAAACACTTCATGAGACATATGAAGGGGGCTTGTTGCTCTGTCATATGCATGCCCAACTTCAAAATTTAAAGTTGTCTAGAATTATGAAGAAAATCCGGGATGAGCTTAGCCCCATAGACTCATAGGAAAGAGGAAACCAAAGGGAAACGTCACCAATTTTCATGGTCGTCCATGGATTAGGAACAGAAACACATATGAATAGAATGCATGGTATAGTTTAGGGTGCAACAGGACTTCAATGTTAAAACTTGAAAGAAAGAGGAAATAACCTCTCTTATTTTTAGAAGAAAAAACTCTCTTAAAAATCGATTGCAAGCTAGCCTCAATATCGGATATTCCATTGGAAGCATGCAATAACCTCAAAAGCCTTTTGATGGCGACGGGCTATGATCAAGAAGATGCATGCTTTACATGCTAATGGTACTTGAGAGCTTGTTCCTCTACCTTCAGGTAAATCTATTGTTGATTGTCGGTCGGTTTAGGCAGTTAAAGTTGGTTTAGATGGTCATACTGATCAACTTAAGGCCCGCCTTGCTACCAAAGGATTCTGTTTATAAGGTAAATTTTATTAACAATTGAAAAAATCCCATATACCCGGATACTTGGATACCTTGTCAAGTTTTATGGCGATTCTTTACATAGCAGACGCTTCAAATATTCAATCTACGATAATGAACCCAAAACGTCTATTAATCAAGCCATCTAATATTTTCAAAAGCCATTAGAACTACGGCTCAAATTATACTCCAATATGTCGATCGATGTCGCGCCATTATAAAGAGAGTAACTATATGTTAATTAAAATTCACATTACTTACTGAAAGAAGTTGCTCATGAAATAATTAAGGTATAAAGGTAGAAACAAAATGACGGTTAATGAAAAAAAGAAGAGAGAGAGAGATCTAGAAAATGGAAGGAAAAAAAGGAGGTAAGAGACAGTGATTAAAAAAGCGCTCGCTTCCTCGCTTTAAGCGAGAAGCGAGGGAAGCGTGCAGGTCTTCGCTTCAGGTGAAAAAAGCGACTCTGGTAAGAAAAGCGATCGCTTCTCTGTAAAAAGCAAGAAGCAGTGAAGCAAGAAGAAGTGTTAGCAGCGTCCGCTTCTTTGTTTAAAATACTCAAGCCCTATTTTATTAAAAAACGTGGTTTCACAACACTGTCTGGACTTCTTCAACAGCAGCGAGACTAGTGTTATTCTTCAACAACAACAACGATTCTTCTTCTCTTCATCATCTACTTATTTCTGAAATAATCTCAAAGCATCAACTAGCGTTGTTCTTCTTCTTCAAGAGTACAGCAGCGACTTTCAACAGGTATGTTCTGCAATTTTGATTTTCATTCTTCTTCTTCTTCTTTTTCTTTTTCTTTCTAAACGTCCAAAAAGCGCCGAAGTGTTGGCGTTCTTTTTTTACCTTCAGTTCTTTATCAGAAAATTTCTGCCCAATTTTTCCAGTTTCTGCCCAATTTTTATATGAAGTATTCTTAGTTCTTATTGCCTTTCTTATGTGTTATGTAGTTGTTCTTTTATTGGCGCCAAAAGAAGATAGGAAAGACCCGGCTTGGGCTTACTCTGCAAGAGTTAGCGAGACCAACAAGATGGCCATTAGATGTCTTTTTGTGATAAGATTTCAAGTGGGGGTATCTATCATCAAAAAGCGCATCTAATCGGTGGTGATCCAAATGTCGCATCTTGTCCTAAAGTTCCGGGGCATGTGAAGGAAGAATTGAAAGCATACCTTCAAAAAAAAAAAGAGTTAAAGACTCAAATGATTCATGAACAAGAACTTTATAATCTTGATGATGACGACGATGAAACAAAAGAAGGTGACGATGCTTTATCGCTTCCACCAAAATCACAAAAGCGGGGAAGGATGCAACCAATGTCTTCTAGTTGTGGATCTACTGGCAAGATCAAAGGTCCTATGGATTGTTACTTCCCGCAAAAATCCATAGATCAGGAAAAAGTGGTAATCCTCAAATTGATGCCAAAACGATTTTGAGGGATCGTGTAGTTACAATGTTTGCGCGGCGGATGTATGATGCAGGTCTTCCTTTTAATTGTGTTAATTATACTGACACTTTTTCTGCTTTTATTGAGGTCATAGGCCAATATGGTCCAGGAATGAAGCCTCCAACTTATTATGAAGTTAGAGGTCCATATCTAAAAAAAAAGGTGGAAGAGGTGAACAAAATCGTGGAGGAGCACAAAGTAAAATGGAACAAGTTTGGTTGTTCCATTATGATGGATAAGTGGACGGCAAGAAATGAAAAAATGATCATCAATATCTTGGTGAATTCTCCAAAGGGAAGCCTATTTCTTGAGTCCGTTGATGCAAGCGACTCTTCGACTGATTCAACCAAAATGTACTCCTTGTTCAAGAGTACAATAGACTCTATTGGAGCAGAAAATGTTGTTCAAGTTGTCACGGACAACGCCAGAGAAAATGTTAAAGCTGGTGATTTGACGTTTGCTGGGTAGCGGCATATTTATTGGACTCTGTGTGCTGCACATTCCATTAATTTGATCTTCGATGACATTTTCAAGGAAAAACCCTTCAGTTCAGTCTTTAATCAGTCTTTAATCAGGCAATTAGAGTGCATTCATGTATTGTTCAAAGGCCTTTGTTATTGAATATGATGAAGAGATTCACTAAACAAAGAAGCTTGGTGAAACCTGCAAAGACAAGATTTGCTACTGCTTTCTTGACTTTGCATAGGATGTATGAGCAAAATAGCAATTTGAAGAAGTTGTTTGTTTCAGATGAGTACACTAACCGTGCCTATGGAAGGGAAGCTCGAGGGAGAGAATCTGCAGATATTATACTTTCTCCTTCATTCTGGAACAATGTGGTTCATGCATTGAAGATTGGTGCCTTGGTGGTCCTTTAGTTAAAGTGCTTCGTTTGGTGGATGGGGAGCAAAGGTGTACGAAGCAATGGATAGGGCAAAGGAGGTTATTCAAGCCACTTTTAGTGATCAAAGAAAATACAAAAGTCTTTAAGATCATGACAATGAAGAGAGGATTCTAGGAGATGAACCTTTATGGAATAGATACTATGAATGTATTGAGAAGTTGATACCTGAAGAATCCGTGCAAGATAAAATAACAGAGCAATTTAGTATTTATAGGAATGTTGAGCAACTTTTTGGAAAGAGCATGGCGGTTAGACAAAGAAAGACGAAGTCACCAGGTGAGCGAATGCTTATATGTTGTTTTATAGTTAATAAGTTATTTCTTTATCAATATTATGTTTTGAAAATTTGTTCTACTTCTACAGTTGAATGGTGGAAGCAATATGGCCATTCCACTCCAGATTTACAAAAGTTTGCCATCAAGGTTCTAAGTCTAACATGTAGCTCATCTGGGTGTGAAAGGAATTGGAGCGTGTTTGAACATGTAAGAACTAAGAAGAAAGATTTAGTATATTGAGATAATTAAATTATATCTCAATTGTCCTAATCTTACTAATTACTTATTATTTGCATATTCATACCAAAAAGAGGAACAAACTAACCTTAAAGCGTCTCAATGATCTAGTCTTCATTAAGTACAATAGAACATTGAGGCGTCCTTACGACGCTCGTGATGTAATTGATCCAATTAGTTTGGACAACATCGATGATGCTAATGAATGGCTAACTGGAGTCCCGGAAGATCATGCAGATGAAGAAGTATTTGAGGATACTTCTGATTTCACATGGGGTGATGTTGCGGAGGCGCGTGGAATTGGGGAGAGGATTTATGGTTTAAGTGAGGGTGTACTCAACTTCAAGTTCACGGGGGAGGGGAAAAGAGGCAGCCACTTTGTCCCTAATTGATGAAGAAGAAGAAGTTGAAGAAGATGACGAGCAATATAATAATGATAGTGAAATACAAGAATTTGACAATCTTGTAGAAGAATAGGATGCTCATTTTGTGCTTTAATTGATTCTACTCTATAGTTTTTTAATTGAAGTATTGAACATTTGCTTACAATTACAACTGTTGTCTATGCAGTATTTATTTTTAAAAAAAAAAAATTAAAATTCCGCTTCACTTAAAAAAAGCGAGCGCTTCGCTTCTCGCTTCTCGTGAAATGGGGGTTGTCGCTTTTCCTCGCTTCACGCTCTTCACAACACTTGTAAGAGAGAGGTTAGTGCTAGGGTTCAATGGAGATTAAAGGGGATAGTAAGTAGGAAAATAAAATAAACTACTTCCCGGGCGAATTGAACTCAAATTCGTCTAGTAAACACAACACTTCAAAGGCTACGCGTAACCATTGCACCATGCCTACTTTATGCATTCTGGATGCCTCTTACTCAATTTTTTTTTTTAAGCGTATATGTGGCGTGGCACACCTACCTTATAAGGTAGATCCCTCATTGCTTCGTGTGATAGTCACCGGATGCAGTTGTCCGTATTCTTCGACATATAAATACCAGCCCCATTTAAAATCAAGCCCGGCCAAAGGATTGTTTCTTGAGGATCAAAGCCATGAGCAATTTGTTGGATACACAGACACTAATCATGTGGGATCACCTTCTGGTATGTGGTATATGTATGGATATTGTGTCCAAGTATGAGGTAATTTAGTATCTAGGAAAAGCAAAAAAACAAAATTTGGTCCCTTGATCTAGTGCAAAAGCAGAATATCGAGCAATACTTGTGGCCACTTACAAACTAATTTGGACTAAACGGTGAGAATTGAAGTTTGGAGAAATCAGCTAGATGGAACTTGTGGGCAATAACCAAACTGCTCTTTATCTATCCGGTATTTCATGAGAAGAAAATACATTGAGATCGACTATTACTTCATTGGTGACAGGAGATATTGTTACGATATTCGTAATGTCAAAAATCAGCTTGCAGAAAATTTCACCAAGTCCCTCTCTCTTATATCAGCTACATTTGTAACAAGCTTGGTACATATGATTTATATGCACCAGCTTAAGGGAAAGTGTCAGAATCTTGTAGAAAATCTAGGATAGTCTAGGATATTGTAAACATAGTATAGCATGATTTACTCCCTATGACTATGTTTTTATTCTCTTTCCTTTCTTAGGGCATGTATACTCAAGCTATTTAAACCCCAATAGCTTGAAGGAATAATCAAGTTGAGTTCTCTCAATATCTTCTTTCTTGTATTATTTCTCACACTATTTATGTGTAAACACACGTCCAAATGATGCGGTATGAATATTAAAGGATTCATAGGCTGACCCCATTTAATTTTGGATTCAACTGTCCAAGACAAAACAGTCCCAGGATGTATCTAGTTCAGGTTCTAGCTAACTTCAAATTGATTTGCAACTTTCTGTAAGCACACAAGAGCTCTCCCTTAGGCACACACTCTCATAGTTACAAACATGCTGAAATGTCCTACTCCTCTATGGGTAAAAGTAATGGCACTATCTATAGTCAAAAGGAAGCCAACATGTACATATGGCTATCAGATGCATATGAATGGATAAGACACATGTAAGCAAGCGCCTCTAGACCTTATTCACACAAGAGATAACAGTAGCCAACCATGAGGTAAATACTTTTGTCGAGTCTCTGGAATCCTTTATGTAAGTACATACCAGCACTCTTTTGGATAAATAAATGAAATTCACAACAAATGGCCAACCACTACGATAACACAGAAGAGACTCTCAACAGCGACTAGGAGAAAAGAGAAGATTCAGATAATATTGACGCAAAAGTACAGCAGATAGGCTACCTCAAATTGCTTCAAACTTTCAAACAGAGGCAAAAACATTTTACTTTACTTTTGTTTCAATTGGCAAGAGAAATTAGTGGTTTTCTTTTGCTTACTTGGCCCAACAATTAGGCGGAGACGACGCAAATGGATGGTTAGTAGCAGTAGCATTAGGACTCCCATACATCATTTCACTTTGAGCAGCATCCTCAAACTTGAGAGAAAATTGACTTTCACCTCCTAAGTATGTACCAAAAGGAGCCTTTGGAGGATACCTGCTTTCAGCACTACCAGGCAAAACAGTACTCTGTGTCCCACCATTCTGGCAACTTCCTGTATAAAATGTTTGGGAAGAATGACAGACGGAGAGTTGTTCATCATTTTTAAACAGTGAAGCCATTGTCCTTGGAGGTGCAGGAGGCACGCTTGATGTATTCAAATCTGTATTCAAACACCAGTTGGTTGGAGAACCTATCAAACTTAGACCACCTTGACCAAGCGGAGAGCTATTCCACATCTGCCATGTTCCTGTATCATTTGCATTAATTGAAACATTCATTGGCACACTGTGCATGTCCTGCGCATTAGGTTTGTTGAAAAGAAAAGACCCAGCATGCCTTTCCTCTGGAACACGCATCCGTGATATTGGAGACTCAATTGGTGAAGGCCTGGTCAGTTCGGAAGATGCCTTCACACTTCTTACCACACCTGGGTTGTCAATTCCTGTATCTGACACAAAGCCAAGGTCCACCTCCAGTTGAAAGTCATCAAGGGACTCACAAACTGGACCAAGCAATGACACAGGGTCTGGAACATAACAAGGATCTTCAAAATTCTCCAACTCTTCTGCCAATAACTGACCTGGTCCTTCTCCAATTCGAGAATGTAGTGCTCCCGGTGATGATGGAACAGTTGTACTACAACTTGTGGGTCCACAAGGAAAAGAAGTTAAAGTGAAAGGCGATGGGAGACCAAAGCTAATGGGGTTGTCGAAAGTTTGAGTAGCTGGAGGCTGACAGGGAGGGCTCACAATTTCTGCTTGGGGCTTAACGCTTGGTCTGCTGATTACATTGGAAGAGGGGGAAGAAACAGTGGATGATCGAGTGAATAGTTGTTGCCAAGATTTTTTAGGAGCTGTACATGGTTGAGGTTCAATAAGCACCTGAAAAGAACAGATTAAACTGACAGCTTAACAGGAGTCCAATATCTCATTGAACAACAGCCAAAATAATCTTTTAAAAGCTTCAAATATCTCGATATGATATGAAGCTATCTGTAGGTTCACGTCAAGTCAACAAGATGAACAGGCCAAAATTTGAAAAACAAAAATGGTAAACAAAGTTATCAGCTGCAAGATTAAGCAGAATTCTTTAATAAGTACCAAGCAAGACACTTGATGAGAAGGAAAAATACTAGACTACTGTTATACAGAACAAAACATTTCCAAAAACACTTGATGAGAAGCACTTCGATATAAGCAATTGAAATAGAAGATGACAAAAAAACTTACAGGCCGATTCATACTCCTGTCATCTCCAATTGGATTCAGCTTTCCAGGTACCCGCTCTGATTGAAATAGTTCCCTCCTAGAGGCATAATGAACAGGATCTACTGAAGTATTAGATTTCTGCTCTCTTGGAACAAGAGTAGTATTACTCTTGCCAAAAAAACCACCTCCAGTAAATGCTCTAGAAGATGATAAGAAAGTACCCCTCATACGATCCAAGTACCGAGTACCAACATTTCCATGGTTAGTATTTCTAGAAGAAACACCCTTAAAACCGTGTACAACTTCTATATTATGTGTCTTAATACTTTCGAGCCCATTTTTTTGTTGCTGCCTTCTATCACCATCACTTCGCTTATTTCGCGCACTCTCCTTGCCTTGTCTTTTATCCAGCTCTTCCGCATCTGAGTTGCTTTTGCTAGATCCCCTGTCCCTATCTTTCTTCTTCTCTTGCCGCTTCTTTTCGGCTTCTCTTTTACTGTCCCGTACTTTAGCAGAGGGAGACCCCTTCCCCCACTCTTTCTCTGCCTCCATCTTTTCATCCCGCAATCTCCTACGTTCTTCCACCAGCCTAGCGACCTCCTCTCTTTGCTTTCGCTCCTCCTCCTCCGCTAGCTCTTTCTCCAACCTAGCCAACCTCTTCTCCTCAGCTTTTCTCCTAGCTTTCTCCCCTCTACTCTCCTGACAATTTCCCCCATTATCACCTCTCTTATCCATCATTGCCCTCCGTTCTGCGTCCATTGAAGCATCACCTCTAGAGGAACTAATCCTAAAAACCTTTCTACAGAGCCACATGATACTTAAGAAAAAAGCAGTCAGTGCCTTGCAGGCAAAAGTAAAAACACGAGAATAAGACTTCTCTGCTAAACAGTGCTCCACCCCAAAGAATCCACCGCCGCCACTGTTGCTCCAAGAATCCGACTTGCTAACAAAAGACCCACCACCACCAACCCAATTCCCATTCTCTAACCAATCCTGCCCCCCACATATCCACCTGTTGTCCGACCAAACCTTTCCACCATTTAACATCTTCCCCCCTTTCCCAACCAAATCTTTCAAAATCCCCGAATTTGAAAGCCCCAACCCTGGCGGCACAGGCAAGTCTAAAATGGGTCTCTTAGAAATATGCCCACAATATGAACACATGAACTTGCCAGCACCAGGATTCTGATCCCTATACGGAGTCAAACAATTCCTACACCTCCTCGTTGCTGTCTTCCTCAATTTCTGCATTTCAATAGCCTCAAACCTCTTCCTTTCCCTAAGCCTAGCATTTCTCCTTGCCCGCCAAGCAGACAACTTAGGCATCAAAACCTCATACCAGCCAAGTGTAACCACAAGCACAATCACACATGCCAGCCTTGGTGATGTGATTTCAAACCTAAATGCAGGTGGAAATAACTGTGATAATGCCCATAAACCAATCAATGGAATCACTAACCAAGGTAACATGGTTGCAACTCTTCGCGACCACTTTTGGATGGAACACAGTATACACATTATCCTTTTCAACCCCACAACCTATCAAAAATCAATTTTTTTTTCTTAACTCCCAAAAAATATTACTATTAAAATCAATTAATATCTCAAATCTTCCCTTCTGTAACAACAACAACAAAAACAATAACCACAGGTTCACCAATCCAATGCAAAACCCTAGCTCTGAAACTTCCCCCTTTCCCCCCAATTTTTCCAATTCTTCAAAACCCTAACAAAGAGAATCGTGATATAAAGCACCTATGAAGCGGGAACAAGTAGGTTAGGGTTTCAAAGTTTTATTTTAGCTCAATAACCTATATGACACGGAAAGAATAATTTTTTAAGAATTTTACGAAAATGGCGAAAAATCGAGGTGCTTACTAATTCGATGCCCATCGGAGATTCATCGGAAAATAATCGGCGACCGGAGACAGTGACGGTCCCTTCGGGTGCAATTTTCCGGCGAAATATTTTGTGAAGATTGTTGGATTGATGAAAGAGAAAATATTTTTAGAGGAGATAAAGAGAGAGAAATATGTTTGATTTCTTTATATAGGCATCGATTGAACCGGAGTTATTAATTAAAACAGACCGGTACGGGTTGCTGTTGGCAGTGATTAGTGGAGTAGTAATAATATAATCTGGAGATTGTAATCTAATTACAGTTGATAAGTTCCTAATTAATGCCCCCAATTTATTTTGGATCCCCGTCAGATGTTCCTTAAAAACAATTGCATTTATTAAACTTTTTTTTTTTAGATGTTGTTGCTCATTTTATTCTTACTAATTGAAAATTTGTTGAGTTGAATTCTATCATACTTGTGTATAGGTCATCTATGAACGTGCATTTGTTGCCCAATTTCTTTATAATTGTGTTAATTAGTCATTTATATTAAGATACATTTTATATATATATATATATATATATATATATATATATAGTCGAAATCTGAGAGCTCGATTTCGAGTACTTAATCATGCCTCGAGCTCAAGTTCGGGAAATTCGAAGTAAGAATCAAGTCTGGCCGGGATGTGCGCACCTCGGGAAGCAAATCGAGGGCCTGGTACGATCTACCTCGAGACAGTATATTTTGATGACACTCAAGAAAAAGCAGGAATCTCTCAAGGACACGTGGATCAGGGCGTAAATTATGGGATAAAATTTGTACGAGTTAGTACAAGTCCGTACTAGGTTGTTATACAGTTGTACCAATAGAATTCTTTACCATAATTAAAATTTACCATATTAGGGTTTTCCCCTCCTATATAAAGGGGACCCCAATTATGGAAACGGCGGCCTCGGATTCCATGGAGAAAACAATGCAATAGCTTCAGGGACCGGTGTACCACCGCTTAACCCTGGGTAGCACATGCCCCTAACCTAGTCGACGTTAGTTCACACATTGCTTTGAACGTTGATTTGGGCACTGACATTGAAGGAAGTGTACGCAGAGGGGACCATCTTGATGCCCAAAGGACACAGGCTCGAGAAGAGAGAGAAGTGAGTCTATAAGTGATTTTTGAAATGTTGCAAGCACAACAGGTCGCTATCGCTTAGTTGCAGATTCAGCAAAAGACTCCGAGCGGAGCAGGACCAGAAACAGCTCATCGAGTTGAGCCAACCCCTGAGAGATCAAGAAACAATGGGTCGGTAACTGACCCCACCATCATGAAAATGCTCGAGGAACTCACTAAGAGGATCGAGTCAGGAGAATAAAGGATTGAGGACAACGATAAGAAGGTGGAAACCTACAACTCGAGGGTCGACCAAATACCGGGAGCACCTCCGGTTTTGAAAGGGCTGGACTCAAAGAAGTTTGTATAAAAACCATTCCCCCCGAGTGCGGCCCCGAAGCCCATTCTGAATAAGCTTCGGATGCCAGACATCCCGAAATACGGACCACCGATCCCAATGAGCACATCACCACATATACTTGTGGTATAAAAGGGAATGATTTGAAGGACGACGAGATCGAGTCTGTTCTACTGAAGAAATTTGGGGAAACTTTGTCCAAGGGGGCATGATGTGGTACCATAACCTGCCCCCAAACTCTATCGATTCGTTTGCCATGTTGGCAGACTTGTTTGTAAAGGCACATGCTGGTGCCATAAAGGTTGCAACAAGGAAGTTAGATGTATTCAAAATCAAGCAAAAGGAGAACGAGATGTTGAGGGAATTTGTGTCCCGTTTCCTGTTGGAACGAATGGAGTTACCACCAGTCTCCGATGACTGGGTCATACAAGCCTTCACTCAGGGGCTGAATGAACGAAGTTCGATAGCTTCGAGGTAGCTTAAGCAGAACTTGATCGAGTATCCCGCCGTGACTTGGGCGGATATGCACAATAGGTACCAATCAAAAATTAGGGTCGAGGACGACCAGTTGGGAGCCCCATCGGGCTCAGTTTATCCAAGCAGGCTACTAGCAAAGGGTCGAGAGATGTAGACAAGGAGCAAAGGCCGAACAAGGAATGATATCAACCATACATCGAAGATAGAAGGAACACTTCGAGGCACAACATACCTCAATATAATCGAAGAGCAGATCGATGTCAGAATTATCGGGGACTCATGAGTAAGACCGGGCTTGATAGGCACTCAGAACCAGTGGAGGCACCCCGATTATCAGAATACAACTTCAGCGTCGGTGCCTCAAGTATTGTCTCATCCATTGGCAAAATTAGAGATACCAGATGGCCCAAGCCCATACAGACAGATCCTTCTCAGAGGACCATGTTGACGTCCAAATCCACTACTAAAAAGTAAATGGACACGGTCGCATGTAATATAAATTACCCAACTATGAGTCGGGGTCGAATCCCACGAAGAATAATATGTAGGTGATTAGGAATGTAAGAGAATTATCACTTGTTGTGCAATGCCAAACACTTTAGAATTTGATTGTGAACATATTTATACCCAAATGCGTAAGTGTAAACTAACCTAGAAAGCAAGTAAAATGATCAATGGCTACAAGTATGGATGCATCAAGAATTACACTCAAGTAACGATCCAATGTATTTCACGATTTTAAAAATATGAGTGAGTTTATGTTAATTAGCCACGGATAACAATTCTCAATTAGCTTCTTCCGAAGACCAACAAGACTTCCTAATTGAATTATCCCTAACACAACAGATTAAGCACACATGTATATGGCTACAAGTAGTTCAATCCTATTCCTAGGTAGAATCTATAAAATGAGGGTTAAAGCCTCAAGTTCTTGTTAATTAATATTTCCCAACCCCAAATTATCTTTCCCAAAAGTAATTCGAAGCAAATGGGAGAGTCCTAGGGTTAGCTAATCCCTTTGAAAACATTAATGAACAAGAATAATTAAAGAAACAATAACTCATTTCATAAAAGATAAAAATCATTCAATACATAAGCACAACAAGGTATTTAATCCACACTTTAAATATGAGTATTTCCATAAACAAGATTCAAGTATTGGAAATAAATACTACACACTTAAATATTCAATACAAAGCAAGGAAATGAATAAATAAGCATAAAGGAGTAAGAAATTCTCAACCAAAAGCTTCAAATCTTCAAGACCCAAGTATGTGTGCAAGAACCCTAGCTTCCAAAACTTGTTCTCTCTAGTGTGTGTGTTGAAACTTAGCTAAAGATCTGCCAAAGATATGCTAGGTCGTGTATTAAATGGTTTTGGGGTAAAAATCGTGAATTTCCAGAACTGCCTAGATATCTGCCCAGTGCTTAATGAATCGCGATCGCGTAAGTAGGATTGCGATCGCGTAGAGTATTGTTGAAGACCATTGCGATCGCAGACAGAATCATGCGTTCACGTAGAGCATTTCAGGGGCAGTGACCAACTTCTTCATCGTGTTTGCAGAAACAACATTGTAATCGCGATGCATATTCTTCCAGCCTTACGCGATCGCGTGCCAATGTTTGCGATCGCGAAGAGTATCTGGCAGCAGTCATTTTTTACCATTTTTGCACATTTTGACTTGGTTTCTTTTGTTTCTTCTCCAATTCACTTGCTACCTGAAATATGCCAATAAAACTTAGAAAATGTCTTAATTTCTCAACAAAATCATATAATAACTTAAGTATAAAGAGAAAATAAGTTGGTAAAATACCAACTTATCAAATCCCCAAACTTAAACTATTGCTTGTCCTCAAGCAACTCAACAACTAAGAACATCCTTCAATAAATCACCAATCAATCTCAATGGCATACCACACATCATTTCAAGTCAAAAAGGGTCAACTTAAGCACAATCGAATGACTTCGATTGGTACCAACAATTAATCCAAGGCATATGAATCACCAACTTTTCACACATTTTATTTCAATTCAAGTGCTCAAACACTACATTAATCAAAGTAGCAACCATGTCATGACAAAGCTTCAAAATTTGCCTCTCTATCACAATTGTCTTCCCTCGCTCATTCCTCCCAATTGAAAATGAGATTAAATTCACAAATCAAATCTCATGTGCCCTCACACTTAAAGAGAGAATCCCAAACTCATAAATTGCACATAAATGGGATGTCAAATGGAAAGAATCAACCCTCTCTCTCTCTCTTAAAGATATTCAAATGCACAAAAGTAGAACCATATGCTTGCCCGTCATGTATTTCTCCACTAATGTTGACAAAATTGGTTCAAAATCAATTAGGACTTGAAAGGGTTGTAGTTTAGGCTTTTTATTAAGGTAGGGCACAATTTGGATAAGAGTGACTCAAAATCTCCCTAAGCACTACAATCTTTTTTTCAATAATCAAAGTCCCCTTCCTTCAAGAATTTTTCCACCATTTCTTCATTTTTTTATATATCACCTACTCTTCCATTTATTCACAATTCCTTATTATAAATCTTTTTTTATAATACCTTTCACCTTTTAAGCAACTTCCAAATCACAACTTTTCCAACCTTCACCCCCAAACTTAGGCTTTTAGCCTATGTTCATATTTCAAAGTACTTAGGGAGGTATGGTGCCAGAAGAATATCAATAAAAAATGATAGCTTATAACATGGTTGCCAATTAAAAAGTTTAAAGGCTCAAAGGGGTTGACTAGGGAAAATATGCACGGGTAGGAAATTTAGGCACAATAGCGGCCCAAGGAAGGCCTAATATCATTTTTCAAACCAAGTTAGTCTAGGATTTCGCCTTGAAGCACATTCCAGACAAGTTCTAGACTACAAATGAAGCAAAATAACTTCACAATAAATCTCACCACACATGGCACATGAAAACTCAAGTGGAATACAAATCCAAAATCCAATTGAAACCAATTAATCTCAAGGAAGTCACATGTAGCCTAAGAAGCTATTTAGTGGATCAAAGAGACAAAAATAGAATCTAAAAGTCACAACAAGGAACGTCACTTTAATCATTTTTTATTATTTTAAAGACCAAAAACTTCATATGCCAAAGTTTAAATTAGATTGGTACCAAACAAGTCACACGTTGGTTTATGGACACAAGATCACACCCCAAAAACCAATTTATTCACAACTAGCTACTAAACTAACTAAAAAAATATTTAATTTCTACAAAAAAAACTAAACAAGACTAATCCCTTAAGAAAGTTATCACGCCATCATAAAGAAAAGTCACCCGGTTCAACACAAATAAATTCCTTGGAAAAGAACCGCGGTATAAAAAAAAACAAGGAGATTCATTAATACTTACTATGAAAACTAAAAACTAAAAAAGAAAATGTTAATGCTAACATGCTAGAATTAAACTACAAAACATTACTAATGGACTACAAATGTCAACTAATCTACATAAGTTCACAAAAAAAAATCATGTTCCACACACATCCATCATATATGAGCCACCCCAACTTGGCTTTGATGGCCTGTTGCTCCTTAACAAGATTGGACAAAGTCGGAGCCTTTCCTTGGCCAGCTGGACCTGCAGATGTGCCCTCTCCGGACAGTCCCGAAGGAGACCAGCTACAAACTGGCGAACCTGTGTCTCCATGCCATAGACCTGACGAGAGATACACCTAAGAGTGAGAGGTCCCTGCTCAAGTGGTGTGATAGCAGTGCAAGTCCCAGTGGCATCAGCCGGAGCATCAAGTGTCTCAGTGATAGTATCAGGGAACTGGCCAAAGGAGGGAGATGATACATCAATCTCACTTTTCTTCTGTGCATTCCTTGTTCCCTTTCTCAGCAGTGGGTGGATGAGCTTCTCTGGGTTCTTTTCCTTCTCTGTAGGCCTCTTCTCCACCCCTGCTTCATAGCATAAATGGTTGATCAGGGATGGGAAAAAGAAGCTCTTGGTCCTCTCTGTAGCAACCTCTGCTATCTCATCGACAATAAGTTGTCCCATGTTCACTGGTATGCCCTCCATTATAGCGCAGATCACTCTTGCCTTCTCAAGTGTCACCTCTGTCTCATTACGTGAAGGCATGACTCGAGCACATATAATGGAGATCCAAGTCCTGGCCTCTACAGTGAATTCAGAAGACTCGATCCTAGAGTGATTTTTTATCCAGTTCGGCATCTTCCACCGTGAAAATGATCTACAAACCACTGTGTGCTCAAATCTTGAGCTCGATCCATGTACACTTGATTGTTAGCATTAGGAAGATTGTAATGTGCATTGATCAGTTATGGACTAAAGCGAACTTGTTTGCCTCTGACTGTAACAACCAAATCATTGTTGAAGTCCGTTTCCACAGCATTTGCATAAAATTCTCGGATCTCATGATTGGCTGGTCTTGGCTCTTTCGCAAAGCAAATCCATCCACTTGATACTAATTTTACATAGAACTCGAGCCATCGACCTTTAAGGTCAGTCAAGAGAATGCCTCTTTTCCTAATCATACTTTTACACTGTTGTTTGTCGTAGCGTTTGGAACATTTTAAGGATGAGAATATGCCCCGATCAAAATACTCCTCTTCGACAGCTTGATCGATGTATTCTTGAACATTTTCATTTGGTGTCGAATCCATTTTAGAGCTCAAAGTACCTACAAAAATAGTATGTTAAATACCTATATGGACACTTAAAGCACTACATTAAGAGGTATTTAGGCCAAAGAAACAGGTTAAAAGGCATTAGGATCAAAATGGAAAACACACTGGTTTGCTGCTTGGGCGTTAGTGAATCGCGATCGCAGAACAAGTCACGCGCAAAAGGGTTTCTCGGGGAAGTAAAGCTATGCGATCGCGGAACTGTTCACGCGACCGCGAAGAACAAATTATTTTTCAGCGCTGATAAAGCTACGCGATCGCAGAAGGTTATACGCGATCGCGATGTGCAATTATGTTCACAGCAAAATTAGACCTACGCGATCGCGGAATGGGGCATCGCGATCGCGAGGGTCTTGTTCCTCGCCTATTAACAGTTTGCTTGGGCGTTCCATCAAACAGACTGTGTGCTCCACTTTTCTCAGTAAGTTCATACCATCATCCCATGGGCATTTACCCCAAAATTTCACATACATCACTCACACCCTCAACCAATCTCTCACAGCAAGCAAGCACACAAAGCATCCAACAATTTCATTTGACAAAGAAAACAAAAATTCAAGCCCTAATATTTCGAAAATAGGGATGCCCTTCCACTAATTCACCATAAGAATTGGAAAAAATGAGAGTTAAGGGAGAAATCGACGTACCTTGAGGATGATGAAAGAGTGATGCAATGGAATTGAAGCAAAAATGATTTGGGACGGTTTCAGGGGTTAGGGGAGCATGAGAGTTTCGTTCTTTGTTTGGGTGAAAGTGGGCGTGTGTATTTCCTTCCAGTGTTTTGAATTTAAAAACTTACCTGTTAACCGCGATCGCGTGGAAACCTGTGCGTTCGCGTAGCACAATTTGCCAAAAGGTCGCGATCGCGACCCTGTTTCAGCAATCGCGTAGGGTTAGAGAATTTTTGTTCTCTGCGATCGCGATTCTTTGCAGTTTTCTGCAACTTTTCTACAACTACTGGTTTGGACTGCCCGAACCATGCAACCTGCTCAAATTAACTCCAAAAAATGTGAAACTTGGCAAATTAGTTCACAATAATATACTAAGCTATTCTAAAAAGGGAAATTTTAAAAAAGACTAAAAATTTTGAAAACGATGAGTTGCCTCGCACCTAGCGCCGCATTTAATGTCGTGACACGACGCAGATCAACTTTACCACTTTTTTCTCCACTTGGACTATATGAACTGGGCACCTAGCTTGGAATCAAGCTTGTGATCACGAGCGGTTGGGGGTGGTAAGTTGATGACAAGCCAAACTTTAATTTCTTCATTTTTCACTTCTTGGAATGTGAGGAATGTCATTTTGCCTTCTTGTTCCCTCAAATTGTAAGATGTATGGACTTTGCCTTTCCTCCTCGCATTCCCTTATTGACTCGTGTAGTTCGATTTCCATATCACCACACAATTCCAATGTTGAAAAATGCTTGGAATGTGACTTCAAATTGCAATTTTTCCCGGATTTTGACATCCCTTTTTCCCCCGGATTAGAGTCAATTTAAACCATATTTTCAATTACACCGGTTGACTCTAATTCCACATTTTTATTGGCCTCACTAATACTCATGGATTCGGTTGGCGGATGTTCAATTATTGATTCCTCAAAGTAAAGCTCACTTTCTTCCTCGGAATTGGACTCTTCTTGACTTCCTTCCACACTTTCAAATTGATAGGCATAGTGAGCCTCAACCAATATTTTCATTTGATTTTCCAAAGTGCGGATATCCTCATCATTTTGAGTCAAGCCTTGTTTCAAGTCCTCAAGTGCAAAGTTGTGCTTCTCCTCATTTTCAAGAATGACCTCCAACATGAGCATCATCCTCTCATTTTGAGCATTTGAGAGTTATTCTTGGTTTTGATCAAATGCCAATGAAGTCAAATGCCAATGAAGAATTTTCGACTTCAAATTCTTCTTGGCTATCATTCACTTCCGAGGCTTTTTTGACCTCCGTAGCTTCAAGCACTTCTTCCATTTGTGAGTTCAACCTTTCAAGCGCCAAGTCATTTTGGAGACTATTCTCCAAAAGCTCTTCCAAGGCATTTTGCTCTTTGTTTCCTCTTTCAAGTAAGCATTCCATCATGAACTTGAACTCTCCATTTCGGCCATGCACAATTTCTTCCACTTCCCATCCCTAAAATTTTTATCACAAAAAGTAGAATCATCATAGTAGGGGCTTGGGGAAGGAAGGGACAAATAAGCACAATCATACCAATGACCATTTTGACGACTACACTTATCACAAATACTCCACTCATGGGTTTGAGATTGTGCACAATCCACCCCCGGGAGAGTTTAAACAATTTTGCCACAAGTGTGGTCCTCCACAATAAGGATAAGGGTCGTCAAAGTATGACAACTACCATCCGACCAAATTTTTCAATATATGATGCCATTTTTTTGGTATTATCGAAAACTAAGAAAATAAACAAGAAACAAACAAGAAAAATAGACCAAGGTAAGAAAAATAATTACACAAATATTTACAAGTTTGGACCAAAGCACTTACGCTTATTTCTCAAACAACCTAAGTTACGCCAACCTCGACATCGGCGCCAATTTTTTTGACGTCCAAATCCACTACTAAAAAGTAAATGGACACGGTCGCATGCAATATAAATTACCCAACTATGAGTCGGGGTATCCCACAGAGAACAATATGTAGGCCATTAGGAATGTAAGAGAATTATCACTTATTGTGCAATGCCAAACACTTAGAATTTGATTGTGAAAATATTTATACCTAAATGCGTAAACGTAAACTAACCTAGAAAGCAAGTAAAATATATGGATGCATCGGGAATTACACTCAAGTAACGATCCAATGTATTTCATGATTTTACAAATATGAGCGAGTTTATGTTAATTAGCCACAGATAACAATTCTCAATTAGCTTCTTCTGAAGACTAACAAGACTTCCTAATTGAATTATCACTAACACGCGTATATGGATACAAGTAGTTCAATCATATTACTAGGTAGAATCTATAAAATGATGGTTAAAGCCGCAAGTTCTTGTTAATTAATCTTTCCCAACCCCAAATTATCTTTCCCAAAACTAATTCGAAGTGAATGGGCGAGTCCTAGGGTTAGCTACTCCCTTTGAAACATTAAAGAACAAGAATAATTAAAGAAACAATGAATCACTTCATAAAAGATAAAAATCGTTCAATACATAAGCACAACAAGGTATTTAATACACACTTTAAATATGAGTATTTCCATAAACAGATTCAAGTATTGGAAATAAATACTACACACTTAAATATTCAATACAAAGCAAGGAAATGGAGAAATGAGCATAAAGGAGTAAGAAATTCTCAACCAAAAGCTTCAATTCTTCAAGACCCAAGTGTGTGTGCAAGAACCCTATCTTCCACAACTTGTTCTCTCTAGTGTGTGTGTTGAAACTTAGCTAAAGATCTGCCAAAGATATGCTAGGTCGTGTATTAAATGGTTTTGGGGTAAAAAATCATGAATTCCAAGAACTGCCCAGATATCTGCCTAGTGCTTAATGAATCGCGATCACGTAAGTAGGGTTGCGATCGCGTAGAGTATTGTTGAAGACCATTGCGATCACAGACAGAATCATGCGTTCGCGTAGAGCATTTCAGGGGTAGTGACCAACTTCTTCATCGCGTTCGCAGAAACAACATTGCGATGCGATGCATATTCTTCCAGTATTTGCGATCACGAAGAGTATTTGGCAGCAGTCATTTTTCACCATGTTTGCACATTTTGACTTGGTTTCTTCCGTTTCTTCTCCAATTCACTTGCAACCTGAAATATGCGAATGAAACTCAGAAAATGTCTTAATTTCTCAACAAAATCATACAATAACTTAAGTATAAAGAGGAAATAAGTTGGTAAAATACCAACTTATCAAAACCCCAACTTAATATGCAAGTATCATAGTGCTCATGGTCATAAGACCGAGGACTGCATGCAGCTTATAGAGGAGGTAGCCCGATTGTTCAACGAGGGGAACCTTCAAGAATTTCTCAGCGACCGGGCCAAGAACCATTTCCGAGAAAGAGACGCAAATAGGAAAAATGAACCAGAAGAGCTCCAACATGTCATTCACATGATCATCGGTGGAGTCGACGTCCCACAAGGGCCTATATTCAAACTTACCAAAGTATCTATCAAAAGGGAGTAGCGGACTCGAGACTACATGCCCGAGGACACTCTCACATTCAGCGAGGAAGACATCGAGGCTTTATCTCAGCCTCACAATGATGCACTTGTATTTTCTATCCTTTTAAATAAAGTTTAAGTTCAACGTGTTCTCGTGGATCCAGGTAGTTCGTCAAATATAATTAAATCAAAGGTCGTGGAGAAACTCGGGCTACTCAACCAAATCATACCAGCATCTCGAGCTTGAATGACTTCAATATGGCGAGTGAAACAACGAAGGGAGAAAGCATCCTCCCAGTCAACGTGGCCGGAACCATACAAAACACCAAGTTTCATGTCATTGAAGGTGACCTGAGGTATAATGCTTTACTTGGAAGGCCATGGATACACAACATGAGGGCAGTGTCATCAACCCTTCATCAAATGATGAAGTTCCCAATAAAGGATGGCGTGAAAACAATATATGAAGAGCTGCATGCAGCTAAGGAGATGTTTGGAGTACACGACTTGGCACCAGTATCGATGCCCTCCACATCGAAAAAGGCGAAGGATGAGCAAGTACCCAAATATCAATCACAACCCATATCCTCGGCTGAGCCCGAGGAACATGTGATCAAGGACTAGGTGGTCAAGGATGAAGAAGAAGATTTCCTCACCCCTCGAGCCTTTGTCGCGCCCGAGGAGTCAGATGCGATGAAATCCACTGTCGAGGAGCTCGAGCAGGTGGTATTGATCAAGCACTTGCCGGAACAAAAGGTATACCTGGGAACGGGATTAACTCCGAAACTCAGGGAAAAACTCATTTAATTCCTTATCGATAACATTGATTTCTTTGCTTGGTCCCACTTAGATATGACAGGTATCCCACCGGAGATAACCACCCATCGACTAAGTGTCGATCCCAAATTTAAATCGGTGAAGCAAAAGAGGAGGCCTCAGTCCGAGGTAAAGCACACATTCATCAAAGACGAGGTAACCAAACTTCTCAAGATAGGATCCATTAGGGAAGTAAAATATACCGAGTGGCTAACTAACGTAGTGGTAAGTCCCTAAAAACGGAAACAAACTTAGAATGTGTGTAGACTACAAAGATTCGAACAAATCATGCCCTAAAGTTTCCTTCCCACTGCCCAATATCGACCGTCTGATCGACGCTACGGCTGGCCACGAGATCCTTACTTTTCTCGATGCCTACTCCTGGTACAGTCAAATTCAAATGAACCCGGAGGACTAGGAAAAGACTCTATTTATCACGAAGTATGGTACATACTGCTATAATGTAATGCCCTTCGGGCTAAAAAATGCAGGAGCTACATACCAACACTTAGTTAATAAAATGTTCGAACACCAAATAGGCAAATCTACGGAAGTTTATATTGATGACATACTAGTTAAGTCCCTGGGCGCAGAGGACCATTTGACCCATTTGTAGGAAACGTTTGATATCTTAAGAAAGTACAACATGAAACTCAACCCTGAGAAATGCGCTTTTGGAGTTGGCTTGGGAAAGTTTCTAGGGTTCATGGTATCGAACAGGGGGATCGAGATCAACCCTAATAAAATCAAAGGCATCGAGGAAATCATCCTCGTAAATAATGTGAAAGTCGTGCAACGGCTAACCGGATGGATAGCTGCCCTAGGCCAATTTATCTCGAGGTCATCAGATCGAAGTCATCATTTCTTTTCCTTACTCAGGAAGAAGAACAACTTCACATGGACTCCGGAGTGTCAACAAGACTTGGAAGAATTAAAACGGTATCTCGCGAGCCCACCCTTGCTTCATACTCCGAAGGAGGATGAAGCACTATACTTGTATTTAGTCGTGTCCGAGGTGGCGGTAAGTGGCGTGTTGGTTCGAGAAGAGCAAGGTACGCAATTTCCTATCTATTATGTAAGTCGGACCCTAGGAGATGCTGAAACCAGGTACCCGCATTTAGAAAAATTAGCCCTTGCATTAATAAGCGCATCTAGGAAATTGAAACCGTATTTTCAATGTCATCCTATATGTGGATTGACTACATACCCACTTCGAAATATCTTGCATAAGCCCGAATTCTCGGTCCGATTAGCCAAATGGGCCATCGAGCTTGGGGGGTACGATATCGAATGTCGCGCCCCCCCCCCCCTTTTCAACTCCTCCTTTCGGATTAGTCAGGGTCTTGAAATTATTGGGACAACTCGTTTCCTTTTGGGAAAGGGGTATACAAGGAATCGGAGAGTCGCCACCTAACGAATTAAGGTGCATTAGGGCACCTACTAAGGGTCATTTAGAAACATAGATTTGGATAACCAGAGAGAGGGTAAGGGCTTGGAATTACTCCGAGGGGAAGGTGTTAGGCACCCCTCGGAGTCCATAACTGTGGTTCCCGGCCAAACAACTTTGTGAATTTTAAACAAGTAGCAAATAGGCAATTGGAGTTTAAACAAGTAAGGGTTTTTGAAAGAGTTCACAGTCTAGGCACACATATGAAGGCACATTTTGAAAAGATTTAAAGCCTAAATATGCATATGAAGTTTTTGAAAGATTTATAGTCTAAACACATTTATAAAGGATAGGGGGGAGTCCTAGGTTTTTTATCCTATAGGATCACATCAATACAATACCCGGTAATCACTCTTCAAAGAGGGGCTACACGTGGAATTACCACACCGGTCATCATATCCATATCTACCATTTCCCACCCCTTAGCAGTTATTAAATCGAGTGTTTATTTAGCGACCTCTATTGCGTGTTGTTACCCGTCCCTTCTTAATGGTCCTGGAGGAATTTAGGACCTCTACCTATAGGCAATTCTAGACAGACCCCCTAAGGTTTAAAGGAGAAAATACTAAGGCGACAAGCAATAACACATAGGACTTCAACAAATAAACAGGAAGGAGAAAATGAGAGGCTCAGGTTTACCTCCACATATAATGCAGATAATCAGCACGACTCAAACACAAATAAAGGCCAATATTATTAGACAGGATCCCCGGACATGATATCTAGGTGAGTATCAAAACACAAGAGGTATGCAAATTTACTTTATAACTTAGAGAACATGGGCCTAACCAGTTTGCCTACTGATTTGAAGTCGAAAATACTTCATTGGAATTTGACTTCAAGCCTTGGCTATCATTCACTTTCGAGGCTTTTTTGACCTCCATAGCTTCAAGCATTTCTTCCATTTGTGAGTTCAACCTTTCAAGCGCCTAGTCATTTTGGAGATTATTCTCCAAAAGCTCTTCCAAGGCATTTTGCTCTTTGTTTCCTCTTTCAAGTAAGCATTCCATCATGAGCTTGAACTCTCCATTTCGGCCATGCACAATTTCTTCCACTTCCCATCCCTAAAATTTTCATCACAAAAAGTAGAATCATCATAGCGGGGGCTTGGGGAAGGAAGGGACAAATAAGCACAATCATACCAATGACCATTTTGACGACTACACTTATCATAAATACTCCACTCATGGGTTTGAGATTGTGCACACAATCCACCCCTGGGAGAGTTTAAATAATTTTTCCACAAGTGTGGTCCTCCACAATAAGGACAAGGGTCTTCAAAGTATGACAACTACCATCCGACCAATTTTTTCAATATATGATGCCATTTTTTTGGTATTATCGAAAACTAAGAAAATAAACAAGAAAAATAGACCAAGGTAAGAAAAATAATTACACAAATATTCACAAGTTTGGACCAAAGCACTTATGCTTATTTCTCAAACAACCTAAGTTACGCCAACCTCGACATCGGCGCCAATTTTTTTGACGTCCAAATCCACTACTAAAAAGTAAATGGACACGGTCGCTTGCAATAAAAATTACCCAACTATGAGTCGGGGTATCCCACAAAGAACAATATGTAAGCGATTAGGAATGTAAGAGAATTATCACTTATTGTGCAATGCCAAACACTTAGAATTTGATTGTGAAAATATTTATACCTAAATGCGTAAACGTAAACTAACATAGAAAGCAAGTAAAATGTATGGTCATTTTGAATTTTTCGTAATGTCCTTTGTGCTGACCAATGCTCCACTAGCTTTCATGGATCTTATGAATCAGGTTTTCAAGCCATTTCTAGACTCCTTCGTGATTGTTTTTTTTGATGACATTCTTGTCTACTCGCGGAGTCGGGAAGATCATGCTAATCACCTCAGGGCAGTCTTGTAGACTCTTCATCATCACCAGTTGTATGCTAAATTTTCGAAATGTGAGTTTTGGCTAGAATCAGTCGCGTTTTTGGGTCATGTTGTTTCCAAATAAGGGATTCATGTTGATCCCCAGAAGATCGCGGCAGTGAAAAATTGGCCTAGACCAATGACCCCGACAGAGATTCGCAGTTTCTTGGGTCTAGTTGGGTATTATCGGAGGTTTGTGGAGGGATTCTCTACCCTCGCCTCCCCATTGACTAAATTGACGTAGAAAGCGGTGAAGTTCCAGTGGTCCGATGCTTGGGAGAAAAGTTTTCAGGAATTGAAGTCGAGATTGACTTCGACACCGGTATTGACCTTGCCAGAAGGTATAGAGGGATTTGTGGTTTATTGTGATGCTTCAAGGGTTGGTTTGGGGTGTGTGTTGATGCAACATGGGAAGGTTATAGCGTATGCTTCAAGGCAACTCAAGAATCGCGAGAAGAATTATCCGACGCGTGATTTGGAGCTCGCGGCAGTGGTGTTTGCATTAAAGGATTGGCGGCATTATCTTTATTGAGTCCACGTGGACGTGTTCTCAGACCACAAGAGTCTTCAGTATTTATTCAAGCAGAAGGAACTGAATCTAAGGCAGCGGAGGTGGTTAGAATTGCTTAAGGATTATGATATGAACATCTTGTACCATCCAAGAAAGGCGAATGTGGTGGCCGACGCTCTCAGTCGGAAGTCTATGGGTAGTTTGGCTCATTTGGAAGCGGATCAGAGGCCCTTGGCTCGGGAAGTTTATCAATTGGCCAGTTTGGGGGTTTGTCTTTCGACCTCAGTCGAAGGGGAGGTTATGGTGCATAATGGGGCAGAATCATCACTTATAGCGAAAGTCAAAGAAAAGCAATTTATTGATCCAGCATTGGCACAGTTGAAGGAGGCAGTTCTGAATAACAAGATTTCGGCATTTTCACTCGGCAACAATGATGGAGTGTTACGATGTCAAGGTAGGCTATGTGTTCCAGATGTAGATAATCTTCAGGAGAGGGTAATGGCAGAGGCTCATAGCTCCAGGTATTCTGTGCACCTAGGTTCTATGAAAATGTATCATGATCTCCGGGAAATTTATTGGTGGAGCGGTATGAAGAGGGGTGTGGCAAACTTTGTGTCTAGATGTCCGAATTGCCAGCAGGTGAAGGCCGAGCATCAGCGGCCCGGTGGATTAACTCAACGTGTGGAAATACCGACGTGGAAATGGGAGATGATCAATATGGATTTCGTGGTAGAGTTACCTTGCACAATTTGGGTGATAGTGGATCGACTCACCAAATCAGCCCACTTTTTGCTAGTCAAGTCCACCGATACTGCAGAACGGTATGCTCAGTTGTATATCAAGGAGATAGTCAGACTTCATGGCACTCCAGTTTCTATTATCTCAGATCGAGGGGCCCAGTTCACAGGTAATTTTTGGAGGAAATTTCAGCAAGGTTTGGGTACTCAGGTGAATCTCAGCACGACTCTCCATCCACAGACTAATGGTCAGGCGGAGCGGACTATTCAGACACTTGAGGATATGTTGCGGGCTTGTGCTTTAGATTTCAAATGTAGTTGGGATGACCATTTGTCGCTTATCGAATTTGCTTACAATAACAACTTTCATGCTAGTATTCAGATGGCCCCATTTGAGGCATTGTACGGGAGAAGGTGTAGATCTCCGATTGGATGGTTCGAAACTGGTGAGGCGGAATTGTTAGGGCCAGATCTTGTGCACCAAGCTATGGGAAAAGTTAGAGTCATTCAGGAGAGGATGAAAACTGCTCAGAGTCGTCAAAAATCCTATGCGGACGTTCGTCGAAGAGAATTGGAGTTCCAGGTGGATGATTGGGTGTTCTTGAAGGTGTCTCCCATGAAGGGAGTGATGCGGTTTGGGAAGAAAGGGAAGTTGATCCCTAGGTACGCCAGGCCATATCAGATCGCTCAAAGGATAGGACGGGTGGCTTATAGGCTGGAATTGCCCCATGAAATGTCATTAGTGCACCCAGTGTTCCATGTGTCTATGTTGAAGAAAGTGGTTGGAGATCCATCCGCCATCGTGCCAGTTGGGACCATTGAGTGAAGAATTGTCACATGAAGAGGTTCCGGTTTCTATTCTTGATAGGCAAGTCCGTAGACTGAGAAACAAAGAGATTGCTTCTGTTTAAGTGTTGTGGAGAAGTCAACAAGTCGAGGAAGCTACGTGGGAAGCAGAGAAAGAAATGAAAGAAAAATATCCCCATCTGTTTGAGCAAGTGTAGTAATGATCATGCGAATTATTGTCCCAAGGCAATTTGATGTTGTATTCAGATTTGTGCAAAGACACCCCATTTTCCTTCATTGCCTTATTGTTGTAACTTTCCAATGAGTGCTAAAACTGTATATGAGGTTATTAAATGGGTGGTGTGCCACCCTTGAAGTAAATGAAAGTTTTGTGAAACTTGTGTGATAGGCAAAAATGATTAATAGTAGTGTAGATTGGTAATGATTAATTGCACTATACATATGGTGTATTGAGGTGATTGAATCGTATGGGACTCACTAAAGTGACCAAATTATGTGCAAGTATGTGCCACTAATTGAATCATATGCTAATTTGTGATGTAAAGAGAATGAACTATGTGTAATTGTCAAAGTAATTGGATGTGTGCAAGTGTTGAGGTAATGAATTGTATACCAGTTGAAGGGATATCGGCAACTGTGTAATGATGCTTGGAAATGTGTTTGGAGGGCTCTCTGACAGGTAGATGGGTCTAAATACAAAGGAGACTTTGGCAAAATTTTCTGAAAATATTGAAGTTAGTGTAAATCTGGAAGTTTGCATATCATGTTTTCAAAACCAAACGATTTCCAAAATCCTCATTCGAGGACGAATGATTTTAGGGGGGAGAATGTAAAGACCCATAAAATTTCTTGTTTAAAATAATGCCGAATAAGTTCCCAAGTTGTTATAACTGTAGAAATTCTTAAAACGGACCTTGATTGTGTAAAGTAACCCGAAATTTGAAAGAATAAAATTTTCCAGAAGTTGGGCGTTATGCGACGCACTATGCGATCGCATAACGTGTATGCGGACCGCATAGTGGTCGCATACCTGCACAATGTGTTTTAATTTTGGCCCATCTGGAGGGCCATACTGCGGTCGTCTCTGCGGACCGCATGTCAGGAATGCGATCGCATTCCTGACCGCATTCCGGTGTCGGGCTCCTAATTTTTCTAATTTTAAAAACCCGACCCCCAGTTCATTAAGACACCCCACCCCTTCATTTTTACAAGTTTTTTGAACAAAATAGAGAGAAGGAAAGGGGAGTTCTTGAGAGAGAAAGTGGTTCTTACATCAAGTTGATTTTCAAAGTCCCTCAGGCCTGATAATTTGAGTAATCTTCTTCTTCCTCATTCTAGCAGGTAAGGGTTCCCAACTCTTTTTCCACTAATTTTCTGATTTTAAACAAAGGGAGGATTTGCATAGATTGTTTCTTGAAAATATTAACTAAGACCTTGCATGCATGTTTAATGATGGTGTTAATCTAGTAAGAGGGAGTGGGTTGGGGTAGATTTCACAAAGACGGTGTTGGTAATCTAATGGGGTCACATAGGGTTCGACAAAATGCTTAAGAGAGTCCGAATTGTATGCATGACTTCCAATTCTAAGTTGAATACGTCTATTTGTGAACTAGATTGACGGTACTAGTCGGTTCGGTGATTTGTGAGTAAAAGTTAAAAAGGGGATTTCGACTCCAGGTATGTATGGCTAACTTTAATCCTTGTAAAATCCCTCTTGTTGTGGTAAGCATATGGTGTGTGTACTTATATGGAAATATGTGAATTGACTGTCTAGTTGATTACTACCCCGCTGTGTTAGATGAGATTTTGAATTGTGACTTGGCATGCCCACTTTATTATGTGCAAAGATGGTAATTGTTTAAAGTTATTGATATGAAGCATTGTAAATAAGTTGAACGGTTATGGCAACACCTTGTGCATAAATTGCTGCTTGATGAAAGTTTGGGGTGCTTTGAGCCCAAGTAAATGAATTGATAAATGTGAATTTGTGATCCTTGAAAGGAAGGCCCATGTGATGCAATTGTTTGGTGTTGTTGTTGAAATTATGATCCTTGAAAGGAAGGCCCTTGTGATGAAATTGTTTGGTGTTGTTGTTGAAATTGTGATCCTTGAAAGGAAGGCCCTTGTGATGAAATTGTTTGATGTTGTTGTTAAATTGTGATCCTTGAAAAGACGGCCCTTGTGATGAAATTGTTGGTGTTGTTGTTATGAAATATGAATTGTCAGGCAGGGTCGGGTTGCGCCGCAGCACGAAGTAATAAGGTGTGGGTTGTGATGATAAGGGTGGCTGAGGTAATAAGGGTGGCCGAGGTAATAAGGGTGGAAAAGTGATCGTTATCACTATTGATATGGAAATTATGAAACTCGTGAATATGGTGGTGTTGGAAAGGGAAAAAGGAGAGATTGTAAAATTGTTGATTTTGATTGTCACTTTCCGTGTGTTTTGATTGTTGGTCCTATTGTTGTCTTGTTTCTTATCTGTAATATTGGTTGATTGTACTTGGGATAAAGTTTGTTCATACATACTAGTACCATTCCACAGTACTAACGTCCCTTTTGCCGGGGGCGCTACATCTTTTATAGGGATGTAGGTGGTTCCATAGTAGGTAGCTCAGCCCGCCGTTAGTGGTACATCCTCTTCATCTCTGCAGCAGTTGTGGTGAGCCCCTCTTCTTCTCGGGGCCGTGTGTGGATCATACCACCTTCTTTTGTTTATGTTGTAAAGGTATAACCGGGGCCTTGTTACCGACAGGTTATGTAAAATCCCTAGTATTCGTAGAGGCTCCGTAGACATGATGTGGGTGTAGGTATGTATTTTTGGGTAGTAACAACACGTACTCGGAATCGTGGATCATGTTGGAAAGTTATGTATGTATTTGCTATGTTTGAATATCAATCGCTGAAATGTTAAAAGAGGAAACCAGTGGAGATATGTTGTGAAATGTACTTTGAAACTAAAATCGGCTAACTCACAGGAAATAATGTATATTATAAACGCGGGGCAATACGTTGGGCAGGGGAGGCAATCCAGGTCTGCTTGACTGGGTTCACCCGGTTAGGCGCCGGTCTCGTCCCTCGATTTTGGGGTGTGACATTAAAGCCGCAAGTTCTTGTTAATTAATCTTTCCCAACCCCAAATTATCTTTCCCAAAATTAGTTCTAAGTGAATGGGTGAGTCCTAGGGTTAGCTACTCCCTTTGAAACATTAAAGAACAAGAATAATTAAAGAAACAGTAACTCACTTCATAAAGATAAAAATCATTCAATACATAAGCACAACAAGGTATTTAATCCACACTTTAAATATGAGTATTTCAATAATCAAATTCAAGTGTTGGAAATAAATAATACACACTTAAATATTCAATACAAAGCAAGGAAATGAAGAAATGAGCATAAAGGAGTAAGAAATTCTCAACCAAAAGCTTCAAATCTTCAAGACCCAAGTGTGTGTGCAAGAACCCTATCTTCCACAACCCTTTCTCTCTAGTGTGTGTGTTGAAACTTAGCTAAAGATCTGCCAAAGATATGCTAGGTCGTGTATTAAATGGTTTTGGGGTAAAAAATCATGAATTCCAAGAACTGCCCAGATATCTGCCTAGTGCTTAATGAATCGCGATCACGTAAGTAGGGTTGCGATCGCGTAGAGTATTGTTGAAGACCATTGCGATCGCAGACAAAATCATGCGTTCGCGTAGAGCATTTCAGGGGTAGTGACCAACTTCTTCATCGCGTTCGTAGAAACAACATTGCGATGCGATGCATATTCTTCCAGCCTTATGTGATCGCGTGCCAATGTTTGCGATCGCGAAGAGTATTTGGCAGCAGTCATTTTTCACCATTTTTGCACATTTTGACTTGGTTTCTTCCGTTTCTTCTCCAATTCACTTGCAACCTGAAATATGCGAATGAAACTCAGAAAATGTCTTAATTTCTCAACAAAATCATACAATATCTTAAGTATAAAGAGGAAATAAGTTGCTAAAATACCAACTTATTAGAACCCCAACTTAATGTGCAAGTATCATGGTACTCATGGTCATAAGACCGAGGACTACATGCAACTTATAGAGGAGGTAGCCCGATTGTTCAACGAGGGGAACCTTCAAGAATTTCTCAGCGACCGGGCCAAGAACCATTTACTAGTTTGTTTAAAGAACATGGTGAGACTGTTTTATGCCTTTTCATGTATCAGTAAGGGTGGCAAGTGGGCCGGGCCCGGGCCAAGTGGTCCGGGCTAAACGGGTCCGGGCTAGGCGGGCCTAGGTAATGTGGGGTGGGGCTAAATGTGTGGAACCAGCCCTACGGGCCTAAGCCCACATGGGCCGGGCCCGCGGGCCAAACGGGCCTAAACGGGTTCGGGCTATTTTTTTTTAAAACTTTTTTTTATGTAAGGCAATTTCTTGTAAATCTTGTGATATAAATCTTGTAATTCATATTTAAACACAAAAAATAGTAAGTTTCTTCAAATTAAAAATAATAGTACTTCAAACTTGCACTAACATTGCATAATAAATTAATAGTACATCAAATTAATTTAAAGCATAATACGTCTAATAAAATTAAAATAACTTGCACTAACATTGCATAATAAATAGTAAAGAGATATTCAAACTTGCACTAACATTGCATAATAAATTAATTGTATTTCAAATTAATTTAAGAAACTATAACATTACGAATGTCTTGAAAACGCGCAAGACAACTCTTTATTATATGCCTCCTTAAAGAGCCCGCGCCGGTCAACTTTGGACGGCAAGTGTAGACACGACCACAGTGCTTGCACTTTACTATGTAAAATTCTTCATTTTCTTCACCACATTATAGTGTTCCCGAATAAATAGGCTAACTCTAGAATCACCGGGCATGATTTTACTTGAATAGAGAATTTGAGTAGAGAGATTGATGATTTTGTGAGTAAAAATGAAAGAATGAGGGGGTATTTATAGTTGAGAATAGGGAAAAAGTGTAATTATAAAACGTTTGGGGTTAAATTAAAGCTTGGGGGCCAAATGACTATTTTTAAACAAGCCAAACAACTAGTTTTTGAAATTATAGCCGTTGGCTATTTAATTTTTTTTAATGTATTTATATTATATTATCTAAGGCAATTTATTGTAAATTATATTATATAATTATGACTTATGTCTTGTAATTCAAGTTTAAACACAAAAAAAATAGTAAAGAGATATTCAAACTTGCACTTATTGTAAATTATATTATATAAGTGTGATTCTAGAGTTACAAATTTTTTGTTATGTAATTATATTATATTATATAAGACAAGTTATTGTAAATTATATTATATAATTATGACTTATGTCTTGTAATTCAAGTTTAAACACAAAAAAAATAGTAAAGAGATATTCAAACTTGCACTTATTGTAAATTATATTATATAAGTGTGATTCTAGAGTTACAAATTTTTTGTTATGTAATTATATTATATTATATAAGATAATTTATTGTAAATTATATTATATAATTATGACTTATGTATTTTAATTCAAGTTTAAACACAAATATTCAAGGAAATGTCTTATAATTTTTATTAATACGATATTTAAAAAAATGACAATATCTTTCTTAGTCTTCCTCCCCCCAATGGAATGAGCACAGCTAAGGTACTAATACCACCATTGTCACACCTCATTTTTCACCCGGTAAGGGTAATAAGGGATTTTTTCCACTTTAAGTGACATTATTCAGATTTGGGATTTATTATTATTTCAGAGTCGCCACCCGAATTTTTGACGATGTTCCGGGACACCGTTTTATTGAAATCCCAAACCGAGAAAATCTAGACTCCGTTTTAAATTGTCTGCGACCAGAAATCCAAGTAAGGAATTCTGTTAACCCGGGAGAAGGTGTTAGGCATTCCCGAGTTCCGTGGTTCTAGCACGGTCGCTTAGCTATTAATATTTTTGCCTAAATTGTCTGATTGTTTACGTGTTTTAAACTATTGCGCGCTTAGCCTTTTAAATTTTAACCGCTTTTGACATTTATGGATTTATCTTGAGACAAGTCACGATGGCGTGCATTTGTTTGTTTTGGACACGTTATAACTGCGCCACATGAAATGCACCCGCAATTACAACATGTGATTTTTTATTATGGTTTCGAGTTAGAGTCGGGGACACGAGTTGCCACACCCGAGTGTAGATTATATAATCATGACTATGGTCATGACGGTTAAAAATGCCTATTTGAGGCGATACTCAATTATTCTCTAAGTTTTGGAATTTTTATCTAAACGAGGTATTTTTAGCTTTATGGGATATGTATATAAACTACCTTTGATATTTATGGGATTATTTTGAAACAAGTCACGATGTCGTACACTTGTCGTTTTGGTACATGTTGCGAACCGTGTCACATGAAATGCACCCGCATTTCGTGACATGTTTATTTTAATACTATTCAAAGTTATGGTCGGGTCACATGAAATGCACATCCGAATTCGAATTTACGGTTTTATACACATTGCGAATCGCGCCACGTGAAACGCACCCGCGATTTACAACATGTTAATTGTTTATTACTGATTTGAAGTTGTGGCCGGGTCATATGAAATGCGCACCCGAGTGGGAATTACATAATCAGGACTATGATCACGATGATTTATTAATTGTGTTTAAAACGAAACTACAATATTCAAATTATTTCCCAAACTATTTTGAGATTATTGTGAAGGCCATAGGTTATGGAATTTGTTGTAGAAGAAATAATAGTGTGACTTGTAGCCTTATTAACATTTTTGGGCCAGGTTCGCATTTAGGAAAAATGACCAACTTGGCTCTTAACAAATTGTGTCCAGCAGAACTAACTTCTTTGTCCATGGCTATTAGAGACTAAATCTTGCTTGTTTAGTTAACCCAAGTACTCACTAAGAGAAACATATGGATGAGAAAAATTGAAACAAAAAGAAATTAAAATTCCAAATAATCAACTGAAAAGAATGAAGCCAATGGAAAAGGATGTCATATCTAAATCCCATTATTCTGTATTAAAAAAAATGCAGCTCAATAAACCTTGTATTAACTCATACGACCCATTTTCACTACCTTTCTCAATGCCAAACCTTACAGCCCTTTAATAACTCAAAACCCCATAACTTGCTAAAAGTTTTACAAGAAACTAAGCATCTAACCATTTCTATAATTCTGAAATTATAACTATAACCGAGCTTATCTTTTAACACTACTAGTTTCATTATAGCTATAAACCCACGAAAAAGGAATTACAACTAGCTGTTTATGTTCATCACAAAGAGATATTTACTAGAGCTTTCACACATAAACATAACCAAACTTAGGCATTAACGATAAATAGAGTAGAATTTATTATCTCTTCTTTTTCAGATCTAGTAAAACAAAGAAAACACCCAAAGTACACCTTGGAAAATTTAAACAAATGAAGCAGTTTACATATTCTAGAAAGCGACTCAAAGCACAATATCAACTAACAATGAAAATAGAAAGAAAAATAACCTTTGTATTGATGGATCTGAGTTCAGACTACAACGACTGGACAATTTCTCAAGCGAAAACATTCGCCGGCGACCTCGAACGAACTCAGAACCACCTCTCCGGTAGCCTCAAAACTCGCCGGAAAACTCGAACTAACCCAAAACGACGAAGCTGAACTCCGGCTAAATTTGAGGTTGTTTTCGCCTATTTTTTGAGCTGGGTTTCGGACTGGGGCAGTGGTATTTTGAAAGTCGTTTTGCTGGAATTTTGGACTTGGGGGAATGGAGAAAAGGGGTTTCTATTGAGAAATGGT
>ML260526.1:21668-59683 GCA_005239495.1 Nicotiana undulata | reverse complement strand
GGGGGGGGGGGGGGGCGACAACATGGCGACTCTGCTGATGATATCCTCAGGTTCTTACCATAACGAACTTGTTTCGTGAATTAGTCTTTTTCAATAAGCATGTCTTTATTATTCTGTTAATTGTTGCACACCCTCTCTTTCCCTTCCCCCTCTATATGAATTTATTTGCCTTCCTTCATTCAATTATGCTGACTAAATTCCTTCTTTCCTGTTTTTATTGCTTTTAACTATGGAAACTAACTCTTCTCTTTGTTTCTTTCTTTTCTGCCATTACAATTATTAAATACCATCTTTTTGTCATTCTCATCGTGCAAATACTTGACAACATGTTATTTTCTTTTGCATAAATACATGCTCAACATCATAGTCTGCTCATGCGTAATTAATACCATAGCAACACTTGATGAGTGTCTGCGCTCTTCCTATATCACCCTTTCTAATTTGGAAAGGCTTATTTGTGGTAAAACTAGTTGATCATCGGTGCAATCGATGGTTCCGTGTATTTCCTCCTCAAGTTGTCCGCTTGAGGATACCATTCTAGACTTCTATAGAAACCTTACTCTGATAATAATTGTACATGCATCATAATCAAATCTAGTAGGGGCTAATTGTTACATCCTGTACTTTCCTAAAGAGGATTTGTGACCATAAGACCCCGCATGTTTAACAACCTTGATACCGTTAGATACATTTTGATATACTATTTCTATTGAGTGGAACATTTTTGTAAAAAATATAAAAAAAAATATGATTTTATATAGTTATTAATATTACTACTTTCGAATATATTGTAGATTATACACAATAATATAAGGATATTTTGTTAGACATTATTTTAAGAAGGATGAGTCTGAATAGATGATGGCATCTTTTTCATTTCAGTAGTTTAAGTTCATGAATTGCTAAAATATACATATTCCTATTTCATATTTTTTCTCGGAAAAAATATATTTATAAGAAGAAACAAATATACAAACAATCAAGGTGCAAATTATGCTGATTTTAGTGAGTAAATTGATTCTTTTTATTACCAAACAATATACTACTAGCTATATTGAGTATAACTAGAACTTATTTGACTGACTATACGTAATATAATTAAACTTATTTGGTTCGTTGAAAGAATATTTGCGATTAATTGAGGTGCTTTTACATATTGTAACTGTATTCTTAATTGATGGCCAGATGACTTCCATACTCTTAAATTAAGTTAAATAATTCATTGTCGAGACTAAAACAAATTAAGATAGTAATCTTTTTAATATTATCTAAATAATTAAAATTATTATCTACGCGCAAAGTTGACGTTGAATTACTTTGTTTATATATTTCAAATGTATTTTAGTAATAGTGCTTTGCAAACTGAAGTTTTAATCAGATCCAACAAAAGGATTAATCTTGTATATTATATCAACATCTCTTCAGTTTTGTAGAAAAAGAAAATAATTTGCAAGTTTAATTTTGTTCAAACAAGTGATTGATGAAATAAGAATTATAGTATCAACTTCCATTATCTTACTCCAAACTGGTGACTGATATAATATTAAGATTACAACAATTCATTATTATTTTGACAAGATAGTGATACAAACTCAATTATATATATAAGTAGCCACCTTAGGAAGGGGTATCATTGTCACGGGAAAATACACTATGTAGTTAGGTAAAATAAATAAATTATATGTATATATTACTGATGTTTTAGACTTCAATACTACACAATAATATAATTTAATTATGCAGTACCCAATTTTTGAGTGTTGTCTAATAAGAAGAACCTGGTTCTTCTTGGTGTACTACTTTCTACTGTTGCAGAATAATAAAGCACTAAAGTAAAGACACAGAGATTTTTACGTGGAAAACACCTGGCTCAAAAGGTGAAAAAACCACGGCCTACTCCTCAGTAGGATTTGCTCAAACACTTCACTAAAAACTCTGAGCCAAACGGGCTTACAAAATAAACTCTTTTGTAATCGTAGGACTAACTCTAATCCTCTTTGTATCAACTAGCCTCTAGCTAATTTCTCCAGATTTCAAGCTAACTCTAACTTGAACAGTGTGTACCTATTACAATTTAATTCTAAGAAAGCTGATAAGATACAATATTAAAACTGCTACTACAATCAACTAGACTCAATACATCAACGATGAAACTGTTTCTTCTAGTTGAACTGTAGCCTTCGCACAATACTTCTGCTTGCAAAATATCCTGGGAACTTTGCTTTTCAGAACTTGATTCACTTTTGTCTTTGTGCGTTAACCCTTTCAGCAGTAATACATTGAGTATTTATAGAGTCAGTTGTTGAGTACATGGTTCAATTCTGATCCAACTCTATCTGGGTATACGAGTTTGACTATGACTCAACTTCCTTCTCTATTTCTGTCCTTGCTGAAATCAACTTCAATCTTCTTTATTAGTTTGCAACCTTTTCATATTATGAGACACCCTTTTAGCTCTTTGATACTCAGCAAACACTGATATCTCCTATGCATGAACAATTCTTGTGCCAACTGTTCCGTTCATATGTGTGTGCTCTGATGAACCTGGTTCAACTTGTCAATCTTCAAAACCCATTCAGTGACATGGGCCAACAAATTCCCCCTTTTTGATGGTGACAAACTCTGTGCTTTTATCTTGTATACACTTCAAACACTTTGTATAGTTTTAAGCATTAATCATCGAGAACCAGGTTCATTAGGTTATAAATATCACTTTTTGAAGAAAAAAAACAAAACACAACACCACCAGCACACATCTTCCCCCTTTTGGCATCATCGAAAGTTGTAAAATGATACTTACCAATTTTTAATTCTTACTCATGGCCAAATTTAGGCAACTGCAGGTGCAAGCATGATTAATCAACACAAGAAACCAATAATGTAAGCTAAATTAGAAATTGAGACAATTTTTAAAATCAGCAAACTTCATTGATTTAATACTGCACATCAAACACCAACAGATTAAAGCAAAAATGATCAAACCATGAGCAAAACAAAAAAAAATTAAAACCACAAAAGCTAGACACTGTCCCGAACTGGGCACTTGAAAGATAACTGGGAAGCACTGGATAAACCTAAGGTTGGGAGGGTGCAGATGAGGTTGGGTTCTTGGTTTGAAAGAGGGATAGCATTTGGTGTAGAACACCTTCATTTTTCTCTTTCTCCTTTGCAAGTTCTGCTTTTAGAGCATCACGCTCAGCTTCCACCTCCACTAGTTCCCCCTAAGATTGTGACATCTTCTTCAAGATTTTAAAGAATGAGACCACATATTGCCAGTATGGTACCATCCTCTCCCTATCCCCTCACATTTACATCTCCCTCGATCTTAAGAGGTTTCTCTTTCCAAGATTTTCTTTGCCTTTTAGGCACTTCAACATCCACCACAGACCCCACCAACACAAATCATTGATCAGCAGTAGTTATTTCAGAGATAGCATCAGAATTACCTTTCTCAACACTGGTTGAACCAGGTGCTTCATCTTCATTGGCTGATTTGAATGATTCATTGGACGATTCTGGTTTGGAGCCTTCTTCGGCATGCAGTAATTCTTCCAAGAATTTGGCTCTTAAACCAGAAGCCACAGATTTGCGTGCAAGAACTTTTACACGACGAGGCTTGGGGGCTGGGGTAGGGTTTGGTGTGGGTTCTGGGATTGTAGGGTGTTCTGGGGTTGTCGACTTTTCTGGAGACTCGGAACTATACACTGAGGGTGAATTTGAGTCTGATTCATAGTTGCCTCCATCATAATCTCTCTTTGGAGATGAATCAGAAGAAGCTGGTGGAGGTGACGACATGATTTTGAATTATTTAAAGAGAAGAAAGACAGGAGGCAGTAGAGATTGTGAGTAGAGTGAGTTGAACAAGGTTCGATTGTTGCTTTATGATCAATGGGTAATGATGGCCTTTTTATAACTTATGGCTGGGGAGATTACAAGGGAAGAGTAATAACTCAAGTGGAATACTAATCGATTCAGAATTGTCATTTGATTAGACATTGAATGGACAATTACTTTCCCCCTAAAACTAGGCTAATCAAGTGAGATGGAACTTCTTGAAACTGGTTCATTATTTGGTGAAGTACGAGAATTCAATTCGAACCACAAATAGATAGAGTCCTGCACATGTATGACTGTACTTGAATTAATACATGTATGGAGATGAGAACATACCTTGTCAGTTACGTGAACCAGCATGGATGAACCAGGTTCATCCAGGTAAAATCCTTTATTTGCCTCAATTCACAAAAATAGAGAAACATCATTAGCAATTAGGGAATCATATTAATACATGGCAGAAGAGTATGGCAATAAAGAAATAATACTGAGCAATGATTAATTTGATTAAGTACCTAATTTGAATTTTCTAGCCAATTTTTTGTTTTATTTTTTTTTCAGCTTTTGTTTTTCAATTAGGTGATCTTAATCATCCCTAATTCAAGCCTGTTTCTCTCATAATGCTCCCTACTCAGTGCTTTGGTAAATATATCAGCAATTTGACGATCAACAGCACATAATTCGATTGAGATCATTCCTTTTTCATAGTTGTCCCTCATAAAATGGTGCCTAACATCTATGTGCTTAGTTCTCTTGTGATGAGCCGGGTTCTTCGTCGTACTAATTGCACTAGTGTTATCACAGTAAATAGGAATGCATCCCACATCTATACCAAAGTTCAAGAGTTGTTGCTTGATCCAAAGCAACTGGGCACAACAAGAGGCTACAGCCACATATTCAGCCTCAGCAGTAGACAAGGCTACTGAATTTTGTTTCTTGGTGGCCCAAGAGACAAGGCAGGAGCCCAAAAAGTGAGCCATGCCTGAAGTACTTTTCCTGTTAACCAGGAAACCTACATAATCAGCATCAACATATCCTACACGGTCAAAATTACTACCTTTAGGATACCAAAGGCACAAATCAGTGGTGCCCTTCAGATATCTCAAAATCCTTTTTACTGCAGTGAGGTGGGACTCCTTTGGATTGGCTTGAAACCTAGCACATAGTCCCACACTGAACACGATATCAGGTCTACTTGCAGTAAGATAGAGTAGAGACTCAATCATTCCTCTGTATGTCTTCTGATCAACGGATGAACCAGGTTCATCCACATCCAATTTTGTAGTTGTGGCTATTGTGGTGTCTATCTCCTTTGAGTCCTCCATTTTGAACTTCTTCAGGAGTTCTTTGACATACTTCTGTTGATGAATCATTGTACCATGTGGAGTTTGCTTGACCTGCAAGCCTAATAAGAAAGTTAGCTCACCCATCATACTCATTTCAAACTCACTCCCCATTAATGTGGCAAATTCCTTGCTAAGCTTATCAGTAGTTGCCCCAAATATGATATCATCAACATATATTTGCACAATCAGAAGATCATTTCCCTTTTCCTTTAGAAATAAAGTACTATCTATTTTTCCTCGTTTGTACCCATGTTTCAGTAGGAATTTTGACAATCTCTCGTACCAAGTTCTAGGTGCTTGCTTGAGACCATAGAGAGCCTTGTCAAGTTTATATACATGATCAGGTGACTCTTTGCTTTCAAAGCCAGGAGGCTGTTTTACAAATACATCTTCCTTCAAATAGCCATTGAGAAAGGCACTCTTGACATCCATCTGATGGAGAGTGAATTCCATGTGTGCAGCAAATGCTATAAGGAGTCTGATTGCCTCCAATCGTGCCACGGGGGAAAAGGTCTCATCATAGTCAATTCCCTCTTCTTGGTTGTATCCTTGAACAACCAGTCTTGCCTTATTTCTTGTAACAATTCCATCCTCATCGAGCTTGTTCTGGAAGACCCACTTGGTGCCAATTACTGATTTGTCTAGTGGTCTGGGTACCAAGTGTCATACTTGACTCCTCTCAAATTGATTCAGCTCTTCTTGCATGGCAGTTACCCAGTCAGCATCTTGTAGGGCTTCAGCAATGTTCTTTGGTTCAATCAAGGATAGAAATGCATCTAACACACACAAATTTTCAAGGAGGATCTAGTTTTGATTCCAGATCTCAAGTCTGTTATAATGTTCTCAAGAGGGTGAGAGTTCTGATATCTGTGTGGTTTGAGTACCAGTTGTTCATTTCTGGATTGTTCCATGTTATCTTGTAGTTGTGGAACAGGATCAAGGCCAAGATTTTTATGTAGAGTTCCCCTTGTCATGTTGCGTGAGGTTGTTGGACCTGGTCCATCACCTGTTCTATCTGCCATAGGTGCTTCAATGTGGTCATTGCTCCTTACCAGTCCAAGCTCCTCGTCTTCTGGTTCCTGTCTCTCAGAAAGAGTGTTACTTTCATCAAAGACAACATGTATACTTTCTTCTACACACATAGTTCTTTTATTGTATATTTTATAAGCTTTCCTATGTGTTGAGTATCCCAAGAACACTCCCTCATCACTTCTGGGATCAAATTTTCCTAGAGAATCTTTGCCATTATTATGCACATAACACTTGCATCCAAAAGCCCTAAGATGGGATATGTTGGCCTTTCTCCCTTTAAGTAATTCATAGGGAGTTTTCTCTACCAGAGGTCTGGTCATTCATCTATTGATAATGTAGCATGCAGTGTTTATTGCTTCTTCCCAGAAGATGTGAGGTAGTTTGCTTGATAGAAGCATGGTTCTTGCCATGTCTTCAAGAGTTCTATTGTTTTTTTCCACAACCCCATTTTGCTATGGGGTTCTAGGGGCAGAAAAGTTGTGATTGATACCATGTTCATCACAGAACTCAGCAAACTTAGCACTTTCAAATTAAATCCCATGGTCAGATCTTATTGATGTTAGTTGATGTCCTAACTGATTTTGAGTTTTGTTAACAAATGCGATAAACATATCAAATGTTTCATCCTTAGATGCCAGAAATAAGGTCCACGTGAACCTTGAGTAGTCATCAACTAACACCATCACATATTTCTTACTACCTCCGCTCAGAGTTCTCATTGGACCACACAGATCCAGATGAACCAGTTCCAACGACATGGTGGTTCTGACCATTTTCTTACTTTTGAATGAGGATCTTACCTGCTTCCCCCTTGCACATGCCTCACAAACTTTGACTTCCTTGAACTTAATGTTAGGGAGTCCCACTACTAAGTCCTTAGAGACTAATTTGTTAAGCTGAGTCAGACTTGCATGACCAAGTCTTTTGTGCCACAGGAGGGGATCACTATCCAACACACTAAGGCAAGTGAGTTCATTGTCAGACAGTGTGGACAAGTCAATGACATAGATATTGTTCATTCTTTTTCCCTGCAAAACAATCTTCTCAGTAAGCAGATTGATCACAAAACATTTTGTGGAAGTAAGAGATAAGGTTACCTATGTCACACAGTTGTGACACACTGATTAGGCTATATTTCAAGCCATCTATCAGGTACACATGTTCAATTGAACGTGTGTCATCTTTACCTACCTTGCCGACCCCTATAATTTCACCTTTCTTTCCGTTTCCAAAGGAGACATTTCCTCCTTTGAGGTTTTCAAGTGAAAGGAACTGTTCCTTGTTCCCTGTCATATGCTTAGAGCAGCCACTACCCAAAAACCAAATTAGGCTACTTCCCTTCACTTGTACCTACAAAAGGAAATCAGGGGTTAGTTTTAAGAACCCAAACTAGTTTGGGTCCTTTTCTATGAGAGAATGGATGAATCAGATTTTTTCTGGCCTAGTTTGGTAGCCAGTTCTTCTTTTTAGTGAATCTCTCATTTTTCTGACTGGCCTGCTCTTTTACAGTACACTCATATTTGTAGTGGCCAGTCTTCCCACAATAGGTGCACATTTTATTTTCAGGGAGAGTGAGATACTTGCTTTTAGGATCCCACTTAGGCAATTGACTTCCAAAACCAAGCCCTCTCCGGTTGCTACTGTGATTCTCTTGGAGCCAAGTTAATGATCAGAAGACTATTCCATTTGCGTGTTCTATCAAATTCATGTTTGACTTTGCCAAGCTTTTCTTTAAGAGATTTTATCTGTACATTTGGCATACATTTTATCCTTTAATTTTCCTAAGTCTTCTTCTAATATTGCATGAGAGTGATCAACCACCTTTTTGCTGGATCCTAGTCTTAACTTTAAGTTTTCATAATTTAGTTCTAGGATTTCAGTTTCGAGTGGATGGACCTGGTTAATCAAGACATTGTTTTTCTTTTCAGATTCACTGACCCTTTCCAGTTCCATGCATTTTGCTTTTATCATTGCACACTCTTTAGATAGTTGATCCTTCTCTTTGGTTGTTTCCTCAGAGTCATCTATGAAGTCAAGTAGCGACTCAGAGAGTTTTTCCTTAGCTAAAAACTTTATTTTAGTTTTAAGTTGTGAGATACTTACCTCTGGTTCTTCATAAATCTCCTCATCAGATTCTCCAATTTCCATGAGAGCCTTATCTTCTGTCTCACCATCTTCTGATTCTTCATCTGAACTTTCCCCCCAAGCAGCAACCATAGCCTTTGTAGTGGTTTTCTTGGGTTGGACCAATTCCTTCTTCTTGTTCTTTCTTTCATATCTCTCCTTCTTCCATTCTACCTCCCACTGAGGGCAGTTTTTGATGAGATGGTCAGTTTTTCCACACTTGTAGCATCCCTCATTAGATGGCCTTTCTGGTGCCTTTGCCTTGTTGAAGTTTCCTCCCCTAGAGATGCCCTTCTTCCTCATGAGAAAGTTTCTAAGTTCTTTGGCGATCATGGCCATCTCATCCTCCTCCAGATCTGCTCCTTCAGTGATCCTCAGTGCTAGACTTCTCTCCTTCTTTGGGGGCATCCATCTTCATGGTTTGCCTTCTGAGTTCATAAGCAGTGAGATTTCCAATTAACTCATCCAGTCTAAGGGTTGCCATATTTTTGGATTCCTGGATAGCAGTGATCTTGCTTTCCCAGGAGATAGGCAAAACCCTTGTCAAGATCTTCTCTACCTTGTCTTCTTCAAGTATGATTCTTCCAAGAGACTTGAGTTCATTGGTCAAGGTTGTAAACCTTGTGTACATCTCCTGAATAGTCTCTCCTTCTTTCATAGTGAAGTTTTCATACTGAGAGTATAGTAGTGTACCTCTAGACCTTTTAACTTGAGGTGTTCCTTCATGGGCTACTTGTAGAGTGTCCCAGATTTCCTTGGCTGTTGTGCAGCTTTGGATTCTACTGTATTCATCAGGACCTAGTCCACATACTAGCCACTTCTTGGCCTTGGCATTCTTCTCCCATTTCTTCAAATCTTCAACCGTGCAGTCAGACCTAGTCTTAGGTACATCTACACCTTCAACAGTCTTCTTCATTGTTGTAAGGGGTCCATCAGTGACTATGTCCAATAGTTCATAGTCCTCTCCAATAAGATGGTCCTTTATTCTATTTTTCCACCAAGAATAGTACTGGCCATTGAAGAGTGGTGGCCTTGCGGTTGATTGACCTTCCCAGTTCCCAGGTGGTGCACTCATCCTGATCTTTTCCAAGGTGTTAGCCTTTTCAAGGATAACCTGCTCTGATACCAATTGATGTTTTAGACTTCAATACTACACAATAATATAAGTTAATTGTGCAGTACCCAATTTTCGAGTGCTGTCTAATAAGAAGAACCTGGTTCTTCTTGGTGTACTACTTTCTACTGTTGCGGAATAATAAAGCAGTAAAGTAAAGACACAGAGATTTTTACGTGGAAAACACCTGGCTCAAAAGGTGAAAAAACCACGACCTACTCCTCAGTAGGATTTGCTCAAACACTTCACTAAAAACTCTGAGCCAAACGGACTTACAAAATAAACTCTTTTGTAATCCTAGGACTAACTCTAATCCTCTTTGTATCAACTAGCCTCTAGCTTATTTCTACAGATTTCAAGCTAACTCTAACTTGAACAATGTGTACCTATTACAATTTGCTTCTAAGAAAGCTAATAATATACAATATTAAAACTTCTACTACAATCAACTAGACTCAATACATCAACGATGAAACTGTTTCTTCTAGTTGAACTGTAGCCTTCGCACAATACTTCTGCTTGCAAAATATCCTGGGAACTTTGCTTTTCAGAACATGATTCACTTTTGTCTGTGTGCGTCAACCCTTTCAGCAGTAATACATTGAGTATTTATAGAGTCAGTTGTTGAGTACATGATTCAATTCTGATCCAACTCTACCTGGGTATACGAGTTCGACTATGACTCAACTTCTTTCTCTATTTCTGTCCTTGCTGAAATCAACTTTAATCTTCTTTATCAGTTTGCAACCTTTTCGTATTAGGAGACACCCTTTTAGCTCTTTGATACTCAGCAAACACTGATATCTCCTATGCATGAACAATTCTTGTGCCAACTGTTCCGTTCAGATGTGTGTGCTCTGATGGTCCTGGTTCAACTTGTCAATCTTCAAAACTCATTCAGCGACATGGGCCACCAATTACCATTTTAAGAATTAAGCATACGAAAATTTGTACTCTTTATATGAGATTAGGAAAATTAGAAGTTGAGAAAATATACGTATTTTTTTACATGGATGTTTTAATAAAATAATAATGTATGTATTTATTTTATATAGTACCACATGACCATGATAGTAGGGTACATAAAGTGTATTAAAATATAGTTGAATTTTAAGTAATTTGAGACAATTCTTAATTTTGCGGATAATTGTTAATTACCGGGTAACATGACATTACCTAATTATTTAATAAGTGGATAAAGCTTAAAAATTTCCACACCACCCCTACGTGGCAGCAAGCCACCAACCAAACAAATGACTCATTATTCATTTGTTATATGTGTCACATTAAGAATTTTGGTGGCAAAGTTAAACGATATGAACCACATAGAGGTCGTAAGTGCTGACCGAAATCCACCTCTTTAGTTGCAATCAATTCCTACTTTCCTTCCATTTAGATGTAGACATTTTTCAACCATTTCTTTACAAATCACTATGGAATCTACAAACCACACTCACTTTGTTATTTGCAAGCAGTGTCGAAGAGGATCATGCTCCTCGATCTTTTTTCTTTTCTTGCCTTTGAATTCTGGGCAATTATACTTGACCATGAAAATTCTAAAGACTTTTGCTTCTCCAACTGGCTAATGGAACAACCACTTTGAACAAGTCTTCTAAAAAGAAAGCGGTCCATTGCAATTAACATTCTAATGTGCATGCCTAACATTGAGATATCATTGTTTTACAAACTGGAAAAAAGAAAATCAAAGAAATAAGGAGAATCGGCTCTGGTATGTTAAAGCTAATCCTTCTTTCTTTTTGGCATGATCCAAATAATACAAATAAAACGAGCAAAATACGCAACTTTCATGAATGACTCTATTCATAGAAGTACTAGAAGTGTCTATGTTCTTGATTCCCCATGTGTCCTATTATTCTATCATCCTGTTCATGGGTCTTAGAAAATACGTAAGTTGATAAAGTTTATTTCATGATATTATTCAAAGGCCTAATGGTCTTATGACACTCCGAAAGATTTTATTGACGTACTTCTCATGCATTGCATTCACTTATACATGCACATTGACCCATGATCAGATGGCGTTATATATGTATATATATGTATATGGGATATGGAAAAAGGTTAGGGCGTTATATACGTACCACCACCTGATCAACTAGTATACGTTGATGATTTGCCCATAGTGGTCGAGAAGATATGAGGGATGCCCTCAAAGGATTGATGATGTTATGTACACACAGACCTATACATTACATGAAATTCATATGCATATGCATGACATTATAAATATTTCATAATTTACAGAGATATCCAGACTTACAGGCTGAGTTCTTTACTCCGTATTTCTTCCATGTCCTTTATATACTGATTTACATGCCTTACATACTCAGTACATTATTCGTACGGACGTCCTTTTGTTGGGGACGCTGCATTCATGCATGCAGGTATAGATAATCAATTTGACGAGCCCTCATAGTAGACGAGATTGGCATTCAGTGAAGGATCAGTTAGACTCCACCTCATTCGGAGTGCAGCCGAGTGTATGAGTCATCGTGTCAAAGTTTTACCACTGACTTATGGTAGGATGGTATCCTGTCCCATTTGATGTCGCATAATCTTAGAGGCTTTGTAGACAAAGATTCATTTTTTACAGTATGTCAGAGGCCTTGACGGCCCATATGTATTCATGTTTTAAGAACTATGGTTCATTGATATAGTGTTGGCCATTAATAATTATACATTATGAGTTGTGGCCATGTGGGCCCATGATAGTTACGAAAGAAATGAGTTCAACTAACTCGACCTATGTATGTTCTAGTTTTGGTCGAATGATCATGAGTTAGAAAGTGGTTTGCTCGGGCCAGTGCAACACCGGGTGCCGGCCACGCCTCCCCAGGTTTGGGGCGTGACACTAATATGTTGTCCGCATAATAACCCTCTAAGAAAAACCTTGTCCAAAGCCCACCGAGTTTTCCATAATCCCAACGAGCGCAACCACGATATGTGCATTATTTGGAGAAATAAATGCCGATATGCTAATAATTAATGTGTACGTAGTCTAATCCGGAGGGGGAAAGGGTCTAACTTTGTTTATTTTTGCAGAAAATGAGGCACGAAGTCCTCAGGTTCGGCATGGTCTGGAATATACCACCGTAATTGCTGGATTGGTGGGAAAACCTTTTGCCAAGCGACAAAAACCATGTGAAGAGGGTTCTTGGAAACTTACCCTTGTTATTAGACATCGAGCCAAATAACATGTTGATTGAGGCTGGTACTATGTTCTACGACGGAGAAAGGGTTGTATTCCATTTTGGCAATATATAAATGACCCCTCTCTTGGAGGAAATAGGAGGTTTCGCTGGATTACCCTGGGACAATCCCGGTTTGTTAATACCGGAAAATCGCACCCCTAGGGGGTTTCTGAAAATGATGGGTCTAAGAAAGAATGACGACTTGGCATACCTGAAGACGTCCTACATACCCCTTTACTTCCTTTATGAACGATATGGACATATCAAATATTATCGTATTTTCCATGACGAATTCTCTACCACTTCCCTAGGTTGGACTCATCGTAGGGTTTTCGTATTCATCGTCTGCTTTCTAGGTATAATAGTGTTTCCAAGCCAAAAGGATATGATTCACACAAGGTTGGTCATGGTAACCAAAGCTTTAATGGAAGGAATCAAGGGACAAACATATTCTATTGTTCCGATGATTGTAGCAGAAATATACCGGGCTCTGGATCATTGCAAGAAGGAGTTCAAACATTTAGAGGGTTGCAATTTTCTGTTGTAGATTTGGTTGTTAGAACATCTTCAAAGAGGCCAATATTGCCAATAATTTACACGGAGACCATGGAATGATCACATGGATTTACACCATCCGAAAAGTATGACCTTCATCCACGACAGGTTTGCACAACCCGAGAATGCTACGGAATGGGTACAGGTTTTCAACAATTTGACCGAGGACAAGGTTCATTGGATGTTCGAGTGGTTCCCTACCAGTGAATTCATCATCAGATCTAGGGATGTTCTGCATTTGGTGTTGATCGGGTTAAGGGCCATATATCCCTATGTTCCTATCACGGTCATGAGACAAGCTGGTAGAAAACAGGTCATACCGCGAGTCATCAAAAATGGTCACTACAAAGCATATTTTCAAGACGATGCCATCCCATACAAATGTGAAGCCCAGCACATGTGGAATTTGAAGATCATTGTGGAAAAGAATACCATAGAGCCAGATCGATAACACGCAGGTCATGTGTACTTCTACCCATCATGGTTGGATGATAGCATAGCAGGAATAATCGAGCCAGAGGTCGGTCAAGGAAATCGGGTCATAGATGAAGCTGCTGAAGCACATGTGAAGTATAAGAGGCTGCGCAAAAGAGTCCTCGAGTCAGAGGTCAGGCATTTGGAACAACACAAGATTGACATGGAGTCAATTAAAGAATGAACGTAATTGGCTACTAGATTGACGGAAAGGTTGGAATATCTGGAGCAGGGTCTAATGGAGTTAGAGGGGAAATGAGGAAAAAAGTCATAGACTGTTAGAATGCAGAAGGTAATAAGGGAGGATACCTGGCAAGGGCGTATCTATTGCTGGACATGCGCGACCTTGGAAATCTGATCGACAGAGATAAGAGGGCCAAGCGTGGAGAAGGTCCCTCTGGGGCCAAGTAGATTAGGATTATCTGTTTTTAGAATCGTTTTGGAATTCAAATGTAATAAAGAAGATGCCATTAGTGACTCATTCATTCATTTTCGTTTTTTGGTTCGTTTTATTTACTACATTAATGAAATGAGGCAATTATCGGCATTAAGTTTCTCCAAATCTACGTGTCGCTAGGCCTACCTCAGGCACAATGAGGCTCCCAAATTAAGATGCAAATTTACATTTCTGCAATACATGTTTAAATACTGAAAACACTTTTTCGGACTCCTTACTGACTTGTTTACCTTTTTATTTTTCTTTATTTTTTTATTATTCCCTTCCCCTAAGGTTGGTTTGCACATACTGGCATCGTCAGCATATCACACCAGATCCATAGTCCCTCCACCTCCTTCTCCTCCAAGTGATCCAAAAAGAAAAGGAAAAGCTAAGATGGACGATATGAGTGGTGTCACGAAAAACAACGCTACACATGCAGAAAATGTGGAGACTTCAGACAATCGGAGTACTCCATCATAAAATGATTTGGTCCTACGGTTGGAGCAGAAGATACTAGAATTGCAAGGGGAGCTTGAGCAGGTCCGCAACTTGGCAAACCTTTCCCTCACCCTAAACGTCCCAGACATTAACCAACAAAATTCTGAAAACCCAGTGCCTCCTCAAAACACACCAAACCAACATCCGCAAAATCCTCCCGCACCCCGCCAATACGCAACACCTCCTCAAAATCCTAATCCTCTACCCATACCCACACCCCCTCAACAGCAGCATCTCCCAACTTAATACCCGCAAACCACATACTCCTCAGAATACCTTACAAACTATCCCTGATCGGCAAAATTTGACCAACGATCACCACTACATTCAAACCCTTGGTATCCACCCAAACAATCCCATATACGTAGAAACCTTACCCCACTCCACTCAACCAACCTTATATACACCCGAATCCGCCGAGAAGGACCTGCTCATTAAGAATATGGCAGAGGAGCTCAAGAAGCTCACAAGCCGACTCCAGGGTGTTGAAGGAGGCAAAGGAACTGAAGGTCTGAATTATGAGGATCTATGCATTCAGCCAGACGTGGAACTACCGGAGGGTTACAAACCTCCCAAGTTCGAGATGTTTGACGGAACGGGTGACTCGAAGGTACATTTAAGAACATATTGTGACAAGCTCGTGGGGATTGGGAAGGATGAAAGGATTCGCATGAAGCTGTTCATAAGAAGTCTCACTGGAGACGCCCCATCTTGGTACATAAGTCAAAATCCCAAGAAGTGGGTTAATTGGGTAAGCATGGAATCAGACATCATGGATAGATTCAGGTTTAATACAGAAAATGCACCGGATGTCTTCTACATACAGAACCTCAAGAAGAAACCGACGGAGACTTTTTGCCAGTATTCTACTCCATAGATGTCTGAAGCTGCAAAGGTCACGCCAGCACTGGAAGAAGAGCAAATAAACAAATTCTTCGTCAGGGCATAGGATGCACAATACTATGAAAGGTTAATGGTTATCGAGAATCACAAGTTATCCGACATCATCAAACTCGAGGAAAAAATTAAAGAAGGGATTAAGAGCGGAATGGTAACAACTTTTGAGGCGTTGCAGGCTACGAACAAAGCATTACAATCGGGAGGCATCTCAAAGAAGAAAGAGATGGGGGCAGTGATGGTAGCCCAAGGTCCAAAATCTCCACTCACATACCAAACACCTCCGCCCACATATCAACCTTCACCTCCTACCAAACCTATAACACCCATCCAGTCTATTATCATTCACCTCTAGCTCGTCAAAACTATCAAAAACCCAGACACAATTTCGATCGCAAACCACTCAAACAATACACCCTTATTGCTGAACCCATCGACCAACTATATAAAAGACTAAAGGCTTCCAGATATGTCACCCATATTCCCGTTGTTGCCATGGAACACTCCTCCCAATGGGTCAACCCAAACAAAATATGTGCATAATATTCCAGCATGAAGGGACATACTATTGATGAATGTTGCACTCTGAAAGACAAGATTCAGACACTGATTGATACCAAAGGCATACAAGCAAAGGAAGTTGCACCCAATGTCCGCAACAATACCCTCCGAGACCATAGGGGTGAGGGAGTAAATGTTATAGAAATTGATGAAGAATGGGATCCTGAAGGGTCAATTGGGCTTATTCGGGCAACCCTAAGAAATCTACAGTCACACTCTCTCTTATTGTGGTACAGATACAGCCACCGGTCGAAGTTGAGGTAGCCGCATCAGCTCTGTTTGAAATCGAAGTGACAGTACCTGCAACTACGCCTACTCCATTGGAAGTAGAAGTAACCACACCCTTCACTATGATAGAGGTATCCACACCGCCCTTCAATTCCAATGCCGTACCTTGGGATTATGTTGTCGAAGCTAGGAGAAAAGGGAAAGCAAAAATGGAAGAGTCTGGTGTTGCACAAGAGATGACCAAAACTGGAAGAATCTATCCACCTGAAAATTTGGGAGGAACAAGTAAGGAAGTTGCTGCCAAACAACCCATCATTGAAACTGGTCCAGATGATCTCTGGAGGAAAGTACATACAAGGGAATACTCTATGGTAGACCATTTGAACAAAACTCCCGCCCAGATATCCATCGTGCCGCTGCTACAAAATTCTGAGGCGTAAAGGAATGCTTTAATGAAAGTGTTGAATGAAGCGAACGTGCCCAACAATATCACCAGTAGAGAAATGGCCAACATGGTGGGGCAGGTGCTGGAAAGTCACAAGATCACCTTTCACGAAGACGAATTGCCGCCTGAGAGATTGAGCCACAACAGGGCACTGCAAATCACAGTGCAATGCGAGGACAAGTTCATTGCCAGGGTTTTAATAGATGGAGGGTCCAGCCTCAACATATGTCCGCTGACAACTCTTAAAAGGTTGGGAAAGGGTTTGCATGGAATACGAGCAGGAACTATGAATGTGATGGCGTTCCATGGGCCGCAAAGAGCCACAATTGGGGAAACCAATTTATGTTTGCATATGGGTCCTACTTGGTTCGATGTTGAATTTCAGGTGCTAGACATATCCGCCTCTTACAATTTGCTATTGGGGAGACCTTGGATACATGCCGCTGGGGCTGTTGCATCCACTTTGCACCAAGCTGTGAAATTTGAATGAAATCATCAAGAAGTAATCATTCATGTAGATGGGAGCAACCCCATTTACACCAACCAAACTGTTCCGGTCGTGAAGAATAGAAGGAAGTTGGGCGGAGAGACTTATCACTGCATCGAGCGCGTCAATGCAATTGAGAAAGATAAATGGTGGAGCAGCAAAATAGAAAGCATATTGGCATGGTCAGGGTATGAAACCGGCAAAGGGCTTGGGAAGAAACTCCAGGGCATGACCAAGCCAATACAGCTGAAACGTCATGGTACAACTTTCGGGCTTGAATATCCGTATACCTGGAAAGAGTATGATGATTGGTCGCCACCATGGCGTGGTCCCTATTACCCTCTTGAGCAGCTAGTACCGCATCTGAGTCATACTTTTCATCAGAACGATACAATATGGGGATCCAAAGAAGAGGAAGCTTTGGCCGGGCTAAGGAATCTGTTCTTAGAAGACAAAGATATGGATTGCAATGTGATAGTTGAGGAGGAGGAGGAAGAAGGCCTTATCATTCAGATAGTGGAGAGAGGAGCATTTCTCAGGAACTGGACCGCCACACCATCCAGGGCCAGACGAGTCCCGGGGTAGCATGGCTACTAATGTTATTTGAAAAACAAGTCTTTTGAGTATTTTGTTTCAAAACCATCTTTCTTTCAGTATTTTTTTTTGGAAAACATTGTTTGAAGTCATCTAGACGATATTTTGTTTAACGTTTCAGCATTTATCAATAATTTGATGTTTTATTATTGTTATCTTTCATATTTTTCCTCTACAGCATTACTATTTCTTACCTTGATGAACCAACAACTGTGACATGTAATGAGACAACGCAACATAAGGATAATGACTCAGAAGAAATAGAAGAAGAAGATGTGATACCTGAAGAGACAGTCAGAGAAGTTGAGAACTTTGAGAACAAACCCAAGTCCAACCTGGACGAGATTGAGATAGTCAATTTGGGAGTACTGAAACCATCAAAGAAACTCGCATAAGCATCCACTTGTCATTGTCAGAGAAGGAAGAATACACTCGCTTCCTGAAAGAATATGAGGACATTTTTTCATGGGCATACGACGATATGACAGGGTTGAGCACATCCACAATGGCTCACAAGCTACCTACCAATCCAATGTGTCCACCAGTGAAACAGAAACTCAGAAAGTTCAAACCAGACATCAACATAAAAATCAAGGAGGAAGTCACTAAGCAGACCATATCCAAAGTCCTCAGGGTAGTTGAGTACCAACCTAGTTAGCCAACATTGTACCGGTTCCAAAGAAGGATGGAAAAGTCAGGGTGTGTGTTGATTATTGGGATTTAAATAGAGCAAGTCCATAGGATGATTTCCCACTGCCAAATTTACACATACTGATTGATAACTGTGCCAAGCATGAGATCCTGTTCTTTGTGGATTGCTTCTCGGGTTATCATCAAATCTGGATGGACGAAGAAGACGCGACAAAGACATCTTTCATTACGCCATGGAGAGTATATTGCTATAAGATGATGTCGTTTGGTCTGAAGAATGCTGGGGCCACCTACATGAGGGACGTGATGACCATATTCCATGATATGATACACAAGGAAATAGAGGTATATGTTGACTACGTCATCATCAAATCCAAGAAAGCCACAGATCACATAGCAGACTTGAGGATGTTCTTTGACCAGCTGCGGAAGTACAATTTAAAGCTGAACCCCACAAAATGTGCATTTGTGGTTCCTGTCGGAAAATTATTGGGATTCATCGTCAGTCGCCGAGGAATCAAGTTGGACCCATCAAAGGTCAAAGCTATCCAGGAGTTACCACCACCAAAGAACAAGAAAGACGTGATGAGTTTCTTGGGACGCCTCAATTACATCAGCCGCTTCATAGCAATGTCCACAGTGATATGTGAACTAATTTTCAAAATGCTGAAGAAGGATGTCGCAACCAGTTGGACCGAGGATTGTCATAAGGCTTTTGACAAAATCAAGCAATACCCATCCACACCACCAATCCTAGTCCCGCCAGATCTCGTTAGACCACTGATACTCTACCTCTCTGTATTAGATGGGGCTTTCGGATGTGTTTTGGGACAACATGACGAGACAGGAAGAAAGGAGCAACTCATATATTACCTTAGTAAGAACTCCACACCTTATGAAGCACGGTACTCTCTGCTGGAATGTACATGTTGTGCTCTGACATGGATAGCCCAGAACTTGAGGCACTACTTTTGTGCCTATACCACATATCTCATATCAAGTATGGATCCCCTGAAGTACATCTTTCAGAAGCCTATGCCTACAGGGGAAGCTGGCCAAGTGGCAAATATTGTTGAGTGAGTTCGATATCGTCTATGTAACTCAGAAGGCAGTCAAAGGACAAGCATTGGCAGATCATCTTGCCGGAAACCCTGTAGGAGGAGAATACGAACCGCTAAAAACGTATTTTCCTGACGAAGATGTGTCATTCGTAGGAGAGGACATTGCTGAAGCCTACGACGGGTGGAGAATGTTTTTTTACGGAGCTGCAAATTTCAAGGGAGTTGGTAACGGAGGAGTCTTGGTATCAGAAACCGGTCAGCACTACCCGGTGTCCGCAAGACTCAGATTTTTGTGCACCAATAATATGGCTGAATATGAAGCCTACATATTAAGGCTCAATTTGGTCGTCGATATAAATATTCAGGAATTGCTGGTAATTGGTGATTCAGACTTACTGGTGCATCAGGTACAAGGAGAATGGGCTACGAAAATCACCAAGATACTACCATATCTACATCACGTACAAGAGATGATGAAGAGGTTCACAAAGATAGAGTTTCGGCATGTCCCCATAATCTAGAATGAATTTGCAGACGCATTGGCTACCCTGTTATCCATGATACCACATCCAGACAAGAATTTCATCGATCCCATTCCAGTAAGAATCCTTAATCAGCCAGCATATTGTGCTCCTGTTAAAGAAGAAACAGATGGAAATCCATGGTTCCACAACATCAAGGAATATTTAACAAAAGGAGAATACCCGGAGCCGGGAAACCATACTCAAAAATTCACATTCCGGAGGTTGTCCAATCATTTCTTCCAAAGCAGAGGAATTATGTATAGAAGGACTCCTGATCTAGGACAGTTGAGGTGTGTTGACACCAAGGAGGCTTCCAAATTGCTGGAAGAAATACATGCTGGAACTTGTGGCCCACATATGAATGGTTTCCTCCTAGCCAAGAAGATACTCAGGACCGGATACTTCTGGATGACTATGGAAATGGATTGTATCAGGTATGTCCAAAAATGCCACGAATGCTAGATACATGCATATATGATATGGGTGTCGCCAAACGAACTCAATGCAACAAGTGCACCTTGGCCTTTTGCTACCTGGGGAATGGATGTCATTGGTCCAATAAAACCCACTGCTTCGAACGGGCATAAGTTCATTTTACTTACCATCGATTACTTCACTAAATGGGTTGAAGCTGCGTATTACAAAGCTGTAACCAAGAAAGTCGTTGTAGATTTTGTCAGAGATCATATTGTCTGTCGATTTGGGGTTCCATAGTCCATCATTACTGACAATGCAGCAAATCTCAACAGTGACCTAATAAAATCCATGTGTGAAACTTTCAAGATCAAGCACAAGAATTCCACAGCATACAGGCCTCAAATGAACGGAGCCGTGGAAGACGCCAGCAAAAACATCAGGAAGATACTGAGAAAAGTGGTAGAAAATCACAAGCAGTGGAATGAGAAGTTACCATTTGCCTTATTGGGATACCATACCGCCGTCCGCACATAAATTGAGGAAACTCCCTATTTGTTGGTTTATGGTACCGAAGTTGTCATTCTCGCCAAGGTAGAAATACCTTCTTTGAGGATCATACAAGAAGCCGAACTCAGTGACGCGGAATGGATAAGGAGACTCTACGAGAAATTAGCCCTCATAGATGGGAAAAGAATGAATGCAGTGTGTCATGGTCAGCTTTATCATAATAGAATGTCTCGAGCTTTCAACAAAAGGGTCAAACCAAGACAGTTCACACCAGGGCATCTGGTGTTGAAAAGGATCTTTCCACATTAAGATGAAGCCAAAGAGAAATTTTCGCCCAACTTGCAAGGTCCTTACATGGTTCACATAGTATTGGCAGGAGGAGCACTCATACTCGCAGAAATGGACGGAGAAATCTGGCTAAAGCCTATCAATTCAGAAGCAGTCAAAAGATACTCTGTGTAAACTATTTATGTTTCTTCATATGATGTAATTGAACTATGCTTGACCTGATTCCCCTTTAAGATGGGATACGTAGGTTGCCCTGTGGGTTTGATCACAATTTAATAAAATTTCAGTTTTCCCCCATAACCAGAAACTGGGGCATAATTTTGAGGAGGACCCTCAAAATTCGGAAGCAAGTTTAGCAAACAGCATTACCTACGGAACAACTAGAAGGTCATCAAGATAACTGGGTCAGAATATTGATGAGGACCCTCAAAATTCTATGGCAAGAAGGTCGCAATGTCTCTAATAATGTCACAGTTACTGGTTCATCTAAGTGAGTTCTAATTCGTATATTACTATGTCTTTAAAAACCATAAACATAGTTTTAGAAAATAAACTTTATTTTTTTAGCCAAGTGCTACCCATGGTGACTTGAACGGGATCCTCGGGCAGAGTGGAGCAAAGCAAGCAGACAAAGGAACGAACCAACCTACCCACAAAACTCACAAATTTTCTATGGATGCAGGAATAGGTCGTCGCCATAACCATCGTCACGACAACTGAATTGTCATGCATAAACATATTGCCAGCTAAGAATACTTCACTCTTCCTCTTACATTTACATGAGGCTAACCCTGCCTCCCCACTTGCATAAGGCTAAGCATTGCCTTCTCTTGGAATGAGACTAAGACCTGTCTCAATTCCTACATGAGGCTAAGCCTTGCCCCCCTACTTTCATAAGGCTAAGCAATGCCTTCTCTTGGCATGAGACTAAGCCCTATCTCAATTATTGCATGAGGCTAAGCCTTGTCTCCCTATTTGCATAAGCTTAAGCATTGCCTTCACTTTGCATGAGACTAAGCCTTGTCTTAATTCTTGTATAAGGCTAAGCCCTGCCTTCCTATTTGCATAAGGCTAAGCATTGCCTTCTCTTGGCATGAGACTAATCCCTGTCTCAGTTCCTGTATGCTGCTAAGCCATGCCTCCCTACTTGCATAAGGCTAAGCATTGTCTTCTCTTTGCATGAGACTAAGCCCTGTCTCAATTCATGCATGAGGCTAAGCCCTGCCTCCCTATTTGCATAAGGCTAAGCATTGCCTTCTCTTTGAATGAGACTAAGCCCTGACTCAATTCCTGCATGAGGATAAGCCATGCCTCCCTATTTGCATAAGGCTAAGCATTGACTTCTCTTTGCATGAGACTAAGCCTTATCTCAATTCGTGCATGAGGCTAAGCCCTGCTTCCCTATTTGCATAAGGCTAAGCATTGCCTTCTCTTCACATGAGTCTAAGCACTGTCTTCATCCTCGCATGAGACTAAGCATTGTCTCCCTTTGAATAAATGTTTCTCTATTCTAAACCTTGCATTATACTCTTCTCTCGGGGCTAAGCTCTGCCCCAAACTCTACACAAGACTAAACTTTGTCTTGTTATTACCTCTGGTATCATATCTCTTCACCTCATAGGATGATATATAGCCAACTTGTCCGAAGGCGTCATAGTTCGAAGGCATCATCCTCATAGACAGAAGACACCATGCCATGGCTTGAGGATCTCTTAAGCTTGCACATCATTATTCAAAGGCATCATGGTTCAGAGGCACCATCTTCATATCCCGAGAACATCATTTCGTGGCCAGCGAATCCCTTACCGTAAAATTCATGGCCCGGGACATCATGGTGTAAGGACGTCATCCTCACCGTCCAAAGACAATCTTCATGGTCCAAAGGGAATTTGCATCATGTCTAAGTTTACGCAATAATATATACACATTTGCATGCAGTCGTATTTTTGAGTTTGCATGTAGTCTCACGACAAGAGCAATATTCGCTCCGGTTTCCATTCAACGTTCATATCCTTCAAATTATTTCAAACGTAACCAATCATCATATGTTACCCAGTCTCATTTACCCATAACCGCTTCAAATCCCCATATTATCCGCACCCAGAATATCTTGTCCGTTCTTACAACAACTCCATTGGCTTACTCCACCGTTGGAACCAGAACTACACACGGCATGATTCCTGTAAAACTAGGGATATATAGGCAGCTCAGAAGCCAGAGTGCGGTCTATATCTTTCAAATCACCCTATTGGTCAAAATCGGTCATCATTCTTTACCCGACATCTCTTTCATCCTTTCCGGGTAAAGAAGGGCAACTGTTGATATCTAATATTTCCCTTATATATTTCAAATATACATGTATACTTTCAAAATAATGCATAAACATCATCAAGTATTTTTCCTTATTTTTACATAATTTTTAAAGATTTTTAAATCAATTTATTCCCATATTTCATTAAATAAATAATCATTAATTGCATCACAAATAATTTTTCATGATAATTTTATCATCTAAATTCATAATTTATATCCATATTAAGCTTTAAATATTTTTTGATGCATTTATTATAATTATATTTTCATTTTTAGGCTAAAATTGTATATTTTGCAATAATAGCCCTTATATACTTATGATTACTTTATTTATGCAATAAATAACTCTTTATGCTTTTATAGTGATAAATAAGTGTTGTTAATCATTTTTATGCACAAATAATATTCGTTTTAGCAAATATACCACTAGGCAGGCTGCCTAGTGGCTAATATTTAAATAAAATTCCAAAATGGGTCCAAAGCTTACAAGATGTCCAAACCAAAATAGAAGTTGCATGAAGCTACTAGCTACTAAAAAGATAGAAAAGCTAAAGTCTAATGAACTAGCTATTACAATAAAATAAGCTGAGTGCTTCCTTTTCCTGTCAGTGTATGTGAATCCAATTGTCAATTGTAAATACCAAGCAACACCTATCAAGCTCTCACCAGGCGCCAGGGTATACTGTCCATAGGCTAAAATGAATTCCAAACATCTCCACCACAGAGTTGGAGCCAACATAGTCTTCCAAGTGTAGCTACTATATGATCTCCATATGCAGTGTACTGAGTTTGACCAAGTATTATGCGCACTCATCAAATTTAACATGTAAAAGTACTTGGCTTTAGGCAGGCCTTGCAAGGCAAAAGCCAAGTTGGGCCTAGCTTTAAGCAGGCCTTGCAAGGAAAAAGCCAGGCTGGGGCTGGCTTTAGGCAGGCCTTGCAAGGCAAAAGCAAGGTTGGGGTTGACTTTAGGTTGGCCTTGCAAGGCAAAAGCCAGGCTGGCCTTACAAGGTAAAAGCCAGGCTAGGGCTGGCTTTAGGCTGGCCTTGCAAGGCAAATGCCAGGCTGGAGCTGGATTTAGGCTGGCCTTACAAGGCAAAAGCCAGGTTGTGGCTAGCTATAAGCAGGCCTTGCAAGGCAAAATCCAGGCTTGAGGCTGGCCTTAAGCTGGCGACGCCATGGTAAAGCCAAGCATACCTAAGGGTTAGAACTGTGCATTTTTGTGATTTTATAAGCTCAGATCCTTCCCTTCCAGTACCTTTAATGTCAACATCATTCTAAACATTGCTAAACCATCCTCAGATTGAGCATGAACCATGCTAAATACCACTCAGAAATGATTCAAAAATCTCTGAAGATACAACATAACAGGTTCAACCATTTCCTTAGCATTTGAACATATTAGAATCAGGATAAATTGTACCATCCAACACCTGCTTATCGCATTGTTCCTGTACACTATCAAAGCACCCCCAGAATGAGCATGTGACCATGCTAATACCACTGGAAAGTACCTCAATAGCATACAGAATGAGACATAAAAGAAACATGCAGGTTTGTGCAAAGTCCAATCCTGTGAAGCCATCAGTCTCGGGTTCTTCTCTTTGCTATCCTAACCCTAATGTTAGGTGTTTGAGATTTGTATAGATTGATCAACCTCCTCCCTACACTAGACAGTTCAGAGAACGAATGAAACTCAGATGTACCTGTAAAAGAAAACTCAATGTTAGCTATAAAATCCGCCACTGAGTTGACTTCTCTGAACACATGTTGAAAGATCACATTGAAGTTGCCTTTCATCTCTATAATTTTCTTCACATCATTTGAAATTACCCAAGGAGGATACCATTCCCCTTCTATCACTTTATTCATCACCAATTAATCAGTATCCAATAAGAGAGGGTGAAGATCATGCTTCACACAGTATTCCAATCCTTGCAGAATAGCCTTAGCTTCAGCCACCACATTAGTTGTCACCCCCTAGGTCTACTTCCCTTGCATACACCACATCACCTTCATCATCCCTCACACAAAAGTCTAAGGAGCAAGGACTAGGATTTCCTTTTGAGGTTGCATCAGTATTGCATTTGTACCAACCATGAAAAGGAAGCTGACATGTTACTCTTGTAGTGATCAATATAGGTTTGTATCCTTCAAAATATTGAATTATGTCTGGCCATAACAATGGAATGTTAGGCATCCAAGCAAACCTCACCCTTGCCAGTTGATGCAATGTCCTATTGATCTCATGAATCACCCTATTTGTGGACACTGAACCCCCAAGGTTTCCTGCATTTCTTCTCTTCCAAAGTTCCCAAGTGATGATAGCTGGTACTGCTTGAAACAATGGCTTTAACTTTGGACAAAATTGAGCATACCATCAATGCCTTATAACCTGCTTCAATTGAATCAATGTCACAGTAATTCTAGCAACCCCCATGAACAAGTTCCATACCTTAGAGGCGGTAGGACTTGTGACAAATATATGCTCAATAGATTCCTCTTGGGGTTGCTGACAATACCAACACCTAGACATCACCATTTGCCCTTGACTTCTCCACATGTCATCAGTGGATATTTTATCCCTCCACAATCTCCATAAGAAGAATGATATCTTGAATGGTAAGCCTTTAATCCACATTAACTTGAATTCTTGATTAGGATCAGCCCTATGCCTTAATATTTGCCAAGCACTGCTAACACTCAACTTGCCTGAAAGAGTTGTCATCCAATATGGCTTATCCCAGTATCCCCCGCTGCCTTCATAATGTACATTTAGCCTTATATGTTCTAAAATTTTCCTCATTGAAAGTTTGGTCTAGCAGTTGATCATCCCATGTTTCACCTTCCCGCAATTCTACCACATCCTGAAGATCTTCATTGATTGGAAAGTCTTCAGGTAATACATGATAAAGTGCACCAAATCCAGTCAAATTTTCATGCCAAATATTAGTTGTTCAACTCTTCAATTCCCATAGGATCTCATGTTCTACTTCTTCCCTAGCATTCGACATTTGTCTCCAAACATGAGACCCCCTTCTAAACTGCACCACCATTGGTATTTCCTTCTTGCAATACTTATTCCACATGAAATTAGACCACATATATTTTTTGGTCCTAAACCTCCACTATAGTTTAGCAAACAGTGCCCTTGACACATCATGTAAGGACCTAAAATCTAGTACCCTTTCCTTTTTAGGGAGGCAAAGATTTTTTCATGAAGACCAATATCTGCTTCTCCCTTCTTCCTTTGTGCTCCAAAAGAACCTAGCAAAAATCTTATGAAGATGCCCCAGGACATTTTTTGGTGGATGAAGGAATGATAACATGTGGATTGACATACTTTGCAACACACTAGAAATGAGTGTCGCCTTTCCTCCAAATGATAACAACTTTTCTTTCCATGAATGCAATTTAGCCTTTACCTTCTTGATAAGATCCTCATAATATTACTTTCTCCTTCTAGTTTAAAAAATAGGACACCCTTGATATGTGAAGGGGAATTTACATCTTGCAAATCCTGTAATAGCTACAACCACCTGAAACAATCCATTAGCAATCTTTACATACATGTAGTATGAACTCTGATCTTTGTTGATCATTTGGCCTGATATCTTCTCATAGTTCCCCAACAATGCTATAATCTTGCTTAGGGATGGAGGATGAGCAGAAGCAATGATTGTAATATCATCAACATATGCCAAGTGGTTTAAAGGATCAGACCACTTAGGCATTCCAAACCCCACAAATGACTTGTCTTTAAATAGCTTATTCAAAGACCTGGAAAGTACCTCAACTGACAGAATGAACAATGTTGGTGATAGGGGATCCTCTTGCTTCACACACCTTGTAGACTTAAAGAACCCTGAGGATTGCCCATTCACCAATATTAAGTACCAGTTATTGGACACCAAGTTCCACACCATGTTGATGAAGTGCTCAAATCCTATCTTCCTTAGTACATGCAATAAGTACTTCCATGAAACCCTATCATAGGCCCTAGCCATATCAAGCTTGATCACCACATTAGCTGGTTTTCCCCTTAACCTTATGTCTCTGACAATTTCTTCAGTCAATAAATGTTCTCAAATATACTCCTACCCTTCACAAATCCGGATTCATAAGGAGATATTAGAGAAGGCAAAAAACTTTCCAATCTATCATGTAACACCCTAGACATGACCTTGTTAATGAAGTTGCTCAAGCTAATAGGTCTTAAGTCAAAAAAGGTCTCAACTCTAGGTTTCTTAGGCAGCAATACTAGATTGGTGTGAGTGATGGATTTAGGCAATGCAGCTCCTCCATAGAAGTGTAGCACCATGTTGGGTATATCAGCACCAATAACATCTCAGCATGTTTGATAAAACAGGCCAGTGAATCCATCTGGACCACTATCACTCTCTCCACTAAGCTCAAACACTGATGTCCTTACCTCTTCAATTGTTGGCAATCTGCTAAGTTCCAAATTCTATTCCATAGTGACCATCGAAGGTACAATATTGAGAAAAGAAAAGTGAGAAGCATCACCTTCATTTGTGAACTGTTTTTGATAGAAGTCCACTGCAGATGTAGCCAATTTCTCCTGGTCTTCAATCCATACCCCACTGCCACTTCTGATTCTCTTCAGTTTCAATTTTTTTCTTTTGCCATTGACATGATTATGAAAGAAACTTGTATTCCTATTTCCTTCAGCAAACCAAGCCATCCCAACTTTTTGTTTCCAATACTGCTCCTCAATACTCAAGTATTTCTTCAATTCAGATTGAGCCTTTTGAAGCACAATCATGTTATCAATTGTAGGATCTTCTTCAAACAACATATCTTTCACCATAACAATGTCCTCCAAAATAGACAACTGCTTGAAGATATCACCAAATGTTTCCCTACTCCATTTTGACAGTGTTGCCTTCACCCTCTTGAGCTTTTGCTTGAACATCAAAAAGGGATCCCATATGAAATCAGCTTCCCAATTCTGCCTCACCACATCCATAAATGTGGCATGCTTAGTCCAAAAATTCAAGAACCTGAAAGGCTTGACAAAATTGGTGGTCTGCTCCCCGCATGTCATTAGCAATGGTGCATCATCTGATCCAGTTCTTATTAAATGTTCAACTTCAATATTTGGCAACATGTTCTGAAATGGCAATTTCACAAAGATCATATCCAATCTCTTGAATATACACGCAACATTGGGTCTCCTATTCCACCATGTAAATGGACTTCCTTTATATCCTTGCTCAAACAAACCACACGAGTTTACACAAAATGCAAAATCCTCGAATCCAGGAGGGTCTACTGGCAGTCCTCCTATTTTCTCATCTTCAGGCAATATCACATTGAAATCCCCTCCTAACAACCATGGAAATGTCATATCACTTGCTAAGTAATACAAGTGATCCCACAATTCTAAACTCTACATTGTTGAACATTTTGCATAAACAAATATCATCATCATGTGCTGCCCCAGATCATGGTGAAACACTCTCACAGACACATGTTGCTCAGTATCCTCCACTAATTCCCATTCCACCACTCCATCAAAGAACAACCATATCTGCCCATTAATATTTGCATAAGCAGTCTCCATATTCAACCTCATTCTCTATCTATTAATGAATCTCTTCTTTTGGAAAGGCTCCATCAATGCAAATACACAAAACTATGCTCCATATTCATGTTGATAACCCTAGGAAAGGCCTGATGTGTATTCACAGACCTTGTGTTCCATATTAAAGTTTTGATCATAATCATTTAGATAGAGAAGCTGCCCTCCTGAGCATTATTATTGAAGGTTGTGGTGGCTCTTTATTCTGATTCTTCTTAGTTAGTTTACCTCCTTTAGAACTAGCTATGGGTGATAAATCTCCTTCCCTTAATCCTCCATTGGATTTTGTATCATTAAGTCTTCATCAATTGGTGTCACATTGTGTGTAACTAAATAATTTAAATGTTGTAGAGGAGTCTTCAGTGGAACACTAATTTGCAGCAACATAATTTGGTCAGTTCCAGAATCCATAGGCACTTCCTCTATTTCCCCAGTTGCTCTTGGAATAATTGCCCGCTCATCAGCCTGTTCATACCCCTTGCTATCCTCCATAAAAGAACCATATGCCTGCTTTATTTTGAATTGCAGCTCATAGACACTGCCTAGCCTAGGAGTTACTGTATCACTCTGCTCTGAATGCACTGTTCTATTGTGATCACCACCCTTCCCGTTGCTTGAAATTTGGTCTAATCCTACTATATCATCCTTGACCTTCCCATTATCATCTCCATCAAGTTTGTTCCCCGATGCATACACCGGAATACCGTCTACATATGCCAAAATCTCTCCAGATGCACTAGGGTTAGGGTTTATAGTGACTGCCTCATCAGGAGCACCTGACTTTAGGCCTAGCGTCGCCAACCTAACACCAAGTGAGCCTGGCATCGCCAGCCTAACGCTCGGTGAGCTTGACTTTAGGCCTGGCGTTGCCAGCCTATCGCCAGGTAAGCTTGGTTTTTTGTCTGTATTCACCTTGTCTTCTGTTGTCTTTAGGGGTGGGCATCGGTCAGTTTGATTTGGTTATGAATATTATCGGTTTAGTATATCGGTTTAAAAATATGATAACCTGATAACCAAACTGATAAGGTATTAGTTATCGGTTATCGGTTATCGGTTATCGATCATTATCGGTTCGATTATCGGTTTACCCGATAAGATAACTCGATCTAGAGTTAAGTAAAAAAGAGAAGACAATTCACTAGAGTTAAGCAAAAAGAGAAGAATTCAGATATAGTATACTACCAAATTTTGCGTTTTAGCCACAACTAATATTTGAAGCATGTTTCATTTTGACAAATTCATGACTTGTGCAATCTCAAAAATTGATACTACAACTTCACAAGCATTCCACCCCCAATTCACTGAAAATATTAGTTAACAGGAACATAAATTATAATTTTTTGGTTTCTTGCCAAACCATAATCAAGAGATCATGTCCTTTTCCAGAGAGTAACTCAACAGTTGTCCATAACTGAAATAGTGTTAATTCTTCAACAACAGGTATCGAAATACATTAATAACAATACAAAGAAGTAGAAATTTCACCTTAAAATTAACAAGTACAAACATAGTACTAAAACATGAGCAAAAAATAAAGAATCGAAAACAACCAAAAATCCTATATTTTTGTTATCGAACTCTACTATACAACTCAAAAGAAAGGAACAAAATTTGTACTTAACAAAGAAGTAATTTGGAATACAAACTTACGCTAAGATTCTAAGAATGTGGTTGTACTTGAATTTTGAAAAAGAATTGTTCAAGATTTGAATTAGAGTATGAAGCCCTATATGTATTTATATACCTAAGGGTAAAATCCTAATTTTATTAAATCTTATTGGGTTATGGGTTAACCCGTTAAGAAATTGGGCAAACTGACCCAAACAGATAACCCAATAACCCGATATCGATACTCCAATAAGCTTTTTTCGGTTCGGGCTATCAGTTATACCCGATATATCACCAGCCCTAGTTATCTTTGATGTTCCCAGCTGATCATCCTCAACCTCAAATGCATCACTCCATAATACCTTTGTAGAGTTTACCTCATCAAAATCCTCAATCTGCCCCGAATATGCAAATGTTTGAGATGGAATCTCATGACAAGAATTGTTTGTTGCCACATTGAGTTGTTTTAGCTACTCTTTGCTAGTTCCAAATCTTCTATGAACCCAGTCGATTGTGGATTCCTTATGTTGGTTCAAGAAGCTGAATGGTTTTGAAGATTGACAAATGAACTCAGAGTTGAACCAGGTCCATCACTGGAGACATAGACACGTAGAGTGAATGCACGTGAGGAGATCACACACAGGAGATAAACACAATCAGTAATCTGAAGAGATATCTCCTGATCGAAAAGGTTGCAAATTGAGATGGACTCCTTATTCAGTAAGGACGGAATCAAGATAGAAGAGGATCTATGGAGTTGAGATCAACTAGAACTCTTCCACCAAGGAAGAGTTGCATCAGAACTCTAGTATATCTTCTTGACTACTGATCCTATATATATTGTTAAGTGTTCTTACTGAACAGGTGCTCACAAACATAGAACTGAAACAAGAATTGAGAGCAAAATTACCAAAGCAATTTGGCAAGCAGTTCGAGTGAGAATTCCTATGCGACTCAAAAGCTACTTGAACCAGCTAGAAGAACCAGTTCCATCTGTTATCTTTTAGTCTAGGTGATTACAAATTGTATCTTTCAGCTTTATCTAGAAGAAATTGTAATAGGTACTGAGCATTCAAGTTAGAGTTAACTTGGAGCTTGTCGCAAATAGCTAGAGGCTAGTTTGCCATAAGGGGATTAGAGTTAGTCCTTAGGTTTACAAAAGAGTTTATTTTGTAAATGTTGTTTGGCTCATTAACTTGGTGAAGAGTTTGGGAAAATCCTACTGGGAAGTAGGTCGTGGTTTTTTCACCTTTTGAATCACGTGTTTTCCACATAAAATTATTGTGTTCTTTTATTTCTGCAATTATTATTCCGCAAACCGTATGAGTTGGAACACATAGAAGAACCTGGTCCTTCTATAACTAGTGCACGCGAAAATTGGATACCACACAAATAAACTGCTAGTCCACCACTCTTCAACGGCCAGTACTACTCCTGGTGGAAGAACAGAATGAAGGATCACTTAATTGTGGAAGACTATGAATTAAGGGACATAGTCACAGATGGTCCTTTGGCTACCATGAAAAAGACTGCTGAAGGAGTAGACGTGCCAAAGACAGGAGCTAATTGCATTGATGAAGACTTAAAAAAATGGGAGAAGAATGCAAAGGCCAAGTAGTGGCTAGTGTGTGGACTTGGTCCACATGAGTATAGTAGAATTCAAAGCTACACCACTGCCAAGGAAATTTGGGATACGTTGCAAGTGGCTCATGAAGGAACACCTCAAGTTAAAAGGTTCAGAGGAACTCTACTATATTCTCAATATGAGAATTTCACCATGAAAGAAGGAGAGACCATCCAAGAGATGTATACAAGGTTCACTACACTGACCAATGAACTCAAGTCTCGTGGAAGGGTGATTCTTGAAGAAGACAGGGTTGAGAAAATTCTGACAAGGGTTTTGCCAATCTCTTGGGAAAGTAAGATCACTACTATTCAGGAATCCAAGAATATGGCAACGCTCAGGTTGGATGAGCTAATTGGAAATCTCACTGCTTACGAACTTAGAAGGCAGACAATGAAGATGGATGCTCCCAAGAAGGAAAGAAGTCTGGCATTGAGAATCACAAAGGGAGCAGATCTGGAAGAAGATGAGATGGCCATGATCACCAAGGAATTCAGAAACATTCTCATTAGAAAAAAGGGCATCTCAAGAGGTGGAAACTACAACAAGGCAAAGGCTCCAGAAAAGCCCACCAACGAGGGATGCTACAAATATGGAAAACTGATCTTCACATCAAGAAATTTCCTCGGTGGGAAGTGGAATGGAAAAGGGAAAGATCTGAGCGAAGGAACCAGAAGACGGAACTGCTTTATCCTATGAAAAACACAACGAAAGTTATGGTTGCTGCTTGGGGAGAAAGCTCAGACGAAGAATCAGAAGATGAAGATGGAGATGAACAAGTGCTTATGGCAATTGGTGAATCAGATGAGGAATCATGTAGAGAACCAGAGGTAAGTATATCTCGTATCAAAAACAAGATTAAGTTCCTATCTAAAGAAAAACTCTCTGAATTGTTACTTGACTTCATGGATGATTCTGAAGAAATAAATAAAGAAAAAGAACAGTTGTCTAAGGAGTGTGTAATGTTAAAAGCAAAGTGTAAGAACCTGGAACTCAGAGTAAGTGAATCTGTAGATGAAAACACTGCCTTGAAGAACCAGGTTCATCCACTTGAAACTAAGGTCCTAGAGTTAAAATCTGAAAATTTAAAACTGAAACTAGGAACTAGCAAGAAGACAGCTGACAACTCTCAACTCATGTTAGAAGAAAATATAGGCAGACTAAAGGATAAGTTGTACAATAAAGATGAGCAGATAAGAGTGCTAAAAGAGGAACTTGGAAAGGTCAAACATGAATTGGATCGAACATGCAAATGGAATAAATCTTCTGATGCCTTAACATGGCTTCAAGAAAATCACAGTAGCAACAAAAGAGGACTTGGCTTTGGGAGTCAACTGCCTAAATGGGATCCCAAAAGCAAGTACCTCACACTTCCTGAGAACAAAATATGCACCCACTGTGGTAAGACTGGTCACTACAAAATTGAATGCAATGCAAAAAGGTAGGCCAGTCAAAAGAATGAAAGTTTTGTTCGAAAGAAAAATTGGCTGCCAAATTGGGCCAGAAAAAGCTTAATTCATCCTTTTTCTCATAGAAAAGGACCCAAACTAGTTTATGTCCATAATACTAACCCATAATTTTCTTTTGTAGGTTCAAGTGAAAGGAAGCAGTAAAATATGGTACTTGGATAGTGGCTGCTCAAAACACATGATAGGGAACAAGGAATAGTTCCTTTCACTTGAAACCCTCAAAGGAGGAAATGTCTCCTTTGGAAATGGGAAGAAAGGTGAAATTATTGGGGTTGGAAAGGTAGGCAAGGATGACACACGTTCCATTGAGAACATGTACTTGATAGATGGCTTGAAATATAGCCTGATCATTGTGTCACAACTGTGTGACAGAGGTAACCTGGTTGCATTCACTTCTACAAAATGTTTTGTGATTAATCTTATCACTAACAAGATTATTTTGCAGGGAAAAATAGTGAATAATATCTATATCATAGACCTATCCACACTATCAGAAAATGAATTAACTTGTTTGAGTGTGTTGGACAGTGATCCCCTCCTTTGGCACAAAAGACTTGGACATGCAAGTCTAAATCAGCTCAACAAACTAGTCTCCAAGGACCTAGTGATAGGTCTCCCTAACATTTAGTTCAAGGAAGACAAAGTTTGTGAGGCTTGTGCAATGGGGGAAGCTGGTAAGGTCCTCTTTCAAAAGCAAGAAAATTATAAGTACCACCAGGATGTTGGAACTGGTTCATATGGATCTATGTGGTCCTATGAGAACGTTGAGCAGAGGTGGTAAGAGATATGTAATGGTGCTTGTTGATGACCACTCTAGATTTACCTGGACATTATTCCTAACATCTAAAGATGAACCATTTGATATGTTTACTTCCTTTGTTAGAAGAACTTAGAAACGGTTAGGAAATCAACTTGCATAAATAAGGTTTGATCATGGCACTAAATTTGAAAATGCAAAGTTTGATGAATTTTGTGATGAACATGGCATAAATCATAACTTTTCTGCCCCTAAAACTCCACAACAAAATGGAGTTGTTGAAAGAAAGAACAGAACTCTTGATGATATGGCTAGAACCATGCTTCTTTCTAGTAAACTTCCTCATAGCTTCTGGGCAGAAGCAATAAACACTGCATGCTACATCATAAATAGGTGCATGACTAGACCACTTGTAGAGAAGACTCCCTATGAGTTACTTAAAGGGAGAAAGCCCAATATATCCCATCTTAGGGGTTTTGGTTGTAAGTTTTTTGTGCACAACAATGGAAAGGACTCCCTAGGTAAGTTTGATCCCAGAAGTTATGAGGGAGTATTGTTGGAATATTCCTCACATAGTAAGTCTTATAAGGTATATAACAAAAGAACTATGTGTGTAGAAGAAAGTGTTCATGTTTTTCTTTATGAAACTAACATTCTTTCTGAGAGACAGGAAGATGAGGAAATTGGGCTGGTCAGAAACTCCGATCAAATTGGACCAACTATGGAAGAAGGAACAGGTGATGGAACAAGTCCATCTACCCTGAGCAACCTGACAGGGGGAACTCAATAGCAAACCTCATTGGAACCTGTACCTAATCTTGTTCCACAGCAACAAGGCATTGTAGGATCATCAAGTTGTGAACAATTAATTTTAAAACCACACAGATACCAGAGTTCTCGGCCCATTGAGAACATCATAACTGATCTAACATATGGAATCAAAACCAGATCCTCTCTGAAAAATCTGTGTGCTTTTGATGCATTCTTATCCTTGATCGAACCCAAAAATGTTGTTGAATCCTTACAAGATGCAGACTGGGTAAATGCCATGAAAGAAAAACTCAATCAATTTTAAAGAAGTCAAGTTTGGCATCTGGTACCTAGATCACTAGATAGATCAGTGATTGGCACAAAGTGGGTCTTCAGAAACAAACTTGATAAATATGGAACGGTTACAAGAAACAAGGCTAGATTGGTGGTCCAAGTATATAGTCAAGAAGAGGGCATAGACTATGATGAAACTTTTGCTCATGTGGAAAGGCTGAAGGCAATCAGGATCCTCATAAAATTTGCTGCCTACATGGAATTCACCCTCCACCAAATGGATGTCAAGAGTGCCTTTTTGAACGTCTACCTAAAGAAAGAAGTATTTGTCAAGCAACCTCCGGGATTTGAAAGCAGGAAGACTCCAGAACATGTGTACAAACTTGACAAGGCTTTGTATGGACTCAAGAAAGAACCAAGATCATGGTATAAATGGATATCTAAATTCCTGCTGGAACATAACTACAAAAGAGGTAAAATTAACAGCACCTTGTTCTTTAAGGAAAAAGGTAAGGATCTCTTGGTAGTACATATATATGTAGATGACATAATATTTGGGGCAACTTCTGAAAAACTAAGTAAGGAATTTTCTAAACTAATGGGGAGCGAATTTGAAATGAGCATGATGGGTGAGCTTAATTTCTTTTTAGGCTTACAAATTAAACAAAATTCAAATGGAACTATGATCCATCAGTAAAAATATGTGAAAGAGTTGCTCAAAAGATTTAAAATGGAAGTCTCAAAAGAAATTGACACTCCCATTACAATAGTCACAAAACTAGATGTAGATGAACCTGGTTCATCTATTGATCAAAAGTTGTATAGGGGGATGATTGGGTCTTTATTATACCGTACTGCCAGTAGACCTGACATTGTTTTCAGCGTAGGGCTTTGTGCAAGATTTCAGGCTAATCCCAATGAGTCCCATTTAAGTGCAGTGAAGAGAATCCTGAGATATCTGTGAACACCCAATTTTTGCCTCGCATGGAAATTACTCCTAAAAATAACCAAAAAATAACTTTTAATGAATTTTAGGAACTTTTCTTTATTTAGTTGCATTTCATGCATGTTTAATATTTTAAAATCATAGAAAAATCATAAAAAATTTCACATTTTTTCATTTCAGGTAATCTTAGGTTTAATTCGCATTTTTAGAAATTAATTACCCTTTAATTGATAGATTAATATATAAAAGTCACAAAAACATACATTAGCTTAATCAATTAGTTTATTTAGTTAGTTAAAATGTTAATTAGGTCGTTTTGATAAAAGAAATTTAATTAGTAGTAAGATGACTATTTTTGAAAGATATAATTTGCCCTTGTTTCAAATTAGCCTAATTTCAGGGCCCAAAATCCAATGCCCAACCAAATTCCCCACATTACAACCCTAATCCCCTCCTCTATATAATAGAGACCTAATCATATACAAAGAAGCTGAATGGTTTTGAAGATTGACAAATGAACTCAGAGTTGAACCAGGTCCATCATGGAGACATAGACACGCAGATTGAATGCACGTGAGGAGATCAAACACAGGAGATAAACACAATCACTAATCTGAAGAGATATTTCCTGATCGAAAAGGTTGCAAATTGATAGGGAGATGGACTCCTTATTCAGTAAGGACAGAATCAAGATAGAAGAGGATCTAGGGAGTTGAGATCAATTAGAACTCTTCAACCAAGGAAGAGTTGCATCAGAACTCTAGCATATCTTCTTGACTACTGATCCTATATATTGTCAAGTGTTCTTACTAAACATGTGCGCACAAACATAGAAGTGAAACAAGAATTGAGAGCAAAATTACCAAAGCAATTTTGCAAGCAGTTCGAGTGAGAATTCCTGTGCGACTCAAAAGCTACTTGAACCAGCTGGAACTACTAGTTCCATCTGTTATCTTTTAGTCTAGTTTATTTTAGTAGGCAATTAAAAATTGTATCTTTCAGCTTTATCTAGAAGAAATTGTAATAGGTACTGAGTATTCAAGTTAGAGTTAACTTTGAGCTTGTCGCCAATAGCTAGAGGCTAGTTTGCCTCAAGGGGATTAGAGTTAGTCCTTAGGTTTACAAAAGAGTTTATTTTGTAAATGTCGTTTGGCTCATTAACTTAGTGAAGAGTTTGGGAAAATCCTACAGGGAAGTAGGTCATGGTTTTTTCACCTTTTGAGCCAGGTGTTTTCCACGTAAAATTGTTGTGTTCTTTTATTTCTACAATTATTATTCCGCAAACTGTAGGAGTTGGAACACATAGAAGAACCTGGTCCTTCTATAACTAGTGCACGCAAAAATTGGATACCACACAAATC